>RJWM01004345.1:0-102583 GCA_004363535.1 Dasyprocta punctata | reverse complement strand
CCACCCTCACGATCAACCCTATCTCCTTGGGGGCCCGTACACTGCAGGGATAAGATCTCAGCACGTGAATTTGGGGGAGACCCTGGCCTTTAGACCACAGCACCAGAGTTCCAGCATTTTCATGTGCACACGGATGCCTTGAGGACCTTGCTCAAATGCATATTCAGAGTAGCAAGGCTGGGGCGAGCCTGGGAGTCTGTGTTTCTGACAAATGGATGCTATTGGAAATGGTAGGGAGCCTTACCCAGAACAGACACTTAGGCCTTTTCTCTCCATAGGCCTCCACTCTGCCAGCCCCGGATAAGCCAGCCACGGGCCCTCTTGTTACTATGGGCCACGAGTTTAAGGCTCATCTGGCTGGTTGTGGGTGGGCTGGGTTGGAGCTGCCCAGTCTGTCATTCGATGCTGAGCACCAGACCCTGGACCACAGCTGGGGTAGGGCTGGGAAGCCAGGTGAAGCTTGCATGGGCCAGTGTCCCTGGGGTGCAGATGTCAGGGGCCTGGGGCTGATGCAGGCTAGAGTCCCCCGATGCAGGTGAGTTGATGTTGGCCAGGGGACAAGTGTGAGGCGTGAGGAGAGGAATTTCCACACTGGGGACAGCAGGGACAAAGGACCAGAGAAGACAGAGACACCTTCTCTCCAGAGCCTCCTGCTCCAGAAGCCCTGAGCCCTTCCAACCTCCACCCGTGTGAGTCAGCGCTTTCCTCTGAACATTTCCTGTTCTGTTTGTCCCTCTGGTACTGGCCCCCTCGCCAGGAGATGCCGCATGCCAGCCCGTTTAACTATTGCTCCTAGCCCATGCATCCTTAAGGCAGGGTTAAGAGCTCTGTCTAGCTGGGTGGCCAGTGGCAGATTAGGACAAAGCCACATCACAGGGATGTGAGCATCAACTGAGTCAATTCCCTGAGGAAAGCTGGCATCACGTCGGGCGCCCATCAGGGACTCAGGAACCAGTTGTAGAATACAGATTAACGCCTGCCTCTACCTTCCTGCCTGTGTGGCCTTGTGCTGCTTACTTAACATCTCTGGGCATCTGTAAACTCAGAAAAATTACCCACTGGCAAGGCCATGAGCTTTGAATAAGGTGCTATGCTAAATTCACATCGCTGTGTCTGGCTCAAAACGCCTCAGCGTACGGATTCAGTGGCAGCTGCTGTTCCGTGTTCCCCCGTGTTCGCAGTGTATAATGCGTCCCGCCCTTGTGTACCTGGCTCAGGCACAGAGCACCTCTTAATTCCCTTTGCATCCCCTTTCCTTCTCCACATCTTTCCCTCCATCTGTTGATCTTCTTCCTACTTGAGAAAGATTTATCCCCCTACTTCCTAGTTACGCATATTTTATTTTGCTCTTTATTTATATTCTGGGTTTCTCCTATAAGAGAAACCATGTGATTTGTCAGCTTGTGTGTCTGATTTCTTTCATTTAACATTATGGTGTCAAGGTGCATCCATTTTCCTACAAATGACTCAAGTTTATCCTTCTTTATGGCAGCGTAGTATTCTGTCGTGTGTAAACATTTTCCTTGTCCATTTATCTATTGATGGAAATACAGACCACTTCCAAATTATGAATTGTGCTGCTATAAATGTGGCTATGCGTGGATCACTGCAACATGATGTCTTTAGCTGTTTCGAGCAAACACCTGGAAGGGGAATAGCTGCATTTTAGTGTCTTGAGGAATCTCCATACCGATTTCAGTAGTTGTACTACTTTATATCCCCTCCAACAGTGTATTAGGGTTGGCTACTCTTACCCAGCTTCTGTTGACTAAGACCAAACAAAAAGTCCTCTAGGCGTTTCCCCCTCTCTGACTTTGGGATCCAGTCAGCATTTGCATTAGAAAGTTGACCAGGACAGGCAGGGAAACCTTTCTAGCTGGGCTCCAGGCTCTTTCCCTGGAAGCCTCTGCAGTTTCCTAGCGCTGTCCAACCTCAGCGCCGTGTACACAGCAGTCACGGTCCTGATACCTGGATGAGCCCAGCACGCCTCCTCGAATCTTTAAGAGATCAAACTTCACCCAAGAGTTTTGATGTTTTCTGGGTTTTGCTGTTGCTTATTTATTTGGAAACACACTGCATGATGCCAGCAGTGAGTGAGTCTCTTCTGTCCAGCATGTGCGGGGCTGAGGCACGCACAGGTCAGAGGCCAAATCCTGCCTTTGTTGCCCCCCATGACGGTCACACCCACAAGCAGGGACGGCCAGCTGCCCTCCAGGGTCAGAGCCCCGGCTGCAGCTCCGTGGCTGCCACTAGCACAGTGCGAGCCCTGGGAGAGTTCATGGCCTCTCTGCCCCGCAGCCTGCTGATCTGGGAATTGAGGTGACAGTGACGTCTGCTCCCAGGGCTCCTGAGGACCGAACGAGGGAGGCAAGTGCGGGTGGTCAGCCAGGGGCCTGGCATCCTACACACCGCTGCACGGTATCCTCGGCTACCGGCCCCAAGAATCCGCCACCCCTGGCTCGGGATGACATGGGTGTGTGTTATGGGCAACTGCCTATCACAGAAATATCCCAGGCAGTCGGACAGGGCGAGGCCCTGGAAGGAGCCAGTGTAGAAAACGAGATACCTTGCAACCTTCGAGGAGACAGACACCTCCCATGGTGGGCCAGACCTCAAGACAAAAGATCAAACAAAAACACCCACGTCCTAAGGACTGGTATTCTAAACAGTTCTCTATCACCCTGAAGAAGCCACGAGTCACCATCCCAACCCCCTACAGGAAGAGTCACTGCTCACGCTTGCCCATTTGCTACATGACTCGCTTCCCTATTTGTCCCCGACTTAATCAATTTTACCTGAGCAATTAATCTTACTGGTTGGCCATAGCTCTGTCCCACCTCATGCCCACCTTGCGAGTTCCCATTTTTTCCCCACCTTGGATCTGCCTCACCCTGGGGTTTTGCTCTATAAAATCCCTAGAAAAGACAACAGGGTCCTCGGCAACCCACTCGGGATCCGTTCTGTCTCTCTCTCAGACAGAAGCTTTCTTTCTCTCGATAAATATGTTCTACTGTTAACCTCCATTGTTCCTAAAATTCATTCTTCAATTTTAAAGAACACGAACTCGTACTGGACATCTAGTATGCTGGGAGTTTCGTTCCCCTGTATCATCTGCACTCTTTAGCCCCTCCGAGAGGGCACAGGGAGGGACTTAGGGGAAGGGCACCCGGGGTGTCCTCCCCACTGCCCTGTGCTTCCAAAGCAGCTGCTGCAGGTACGAAGCTTAAAGAGGCAGAAAGTGCCAGCCCTGGGGAGGTGTTGATGGAAGAGGGCAGGGTGGAACACAGCCTTGGGCTACCCGTGGGAACAGGAAATTCATGCCCCTAATCCTCAGGCCCTGCTACCAAGAGGTTGCCAGGGTCTGGGAAGAGAAAGATGCAAACTGCGCAGAAAATTGCACCCCCCTCTGTGTGGTTTTCTTCGGCCTCCCTTGAAATGTGGAAAGCCAAAGTCAACAAACTCCGTGGCCTTTTGACCTCCAACATGCAATTTGCATATAAATGGAGACCTGGAGGCCTCAGAAGGAAAAGGATGTTGGGAAAACGATCCCTGGAGGATAAAGCCTCAGGGAAAATCCAAAGGAGAAGCATCCCCCAGGGAGAAGGAGTCGGGGAGGATTCCCAGGCCGGCTCTCCTGTGTC
The DNA here is from genome assembly GCA_004363535.1 of Dasyprocta punctata. NCBI lineage: Eukaryota > Metazoa > Chordata > Mammalia > Rodentia > Dasyproctidae > Dasyprocta > Dasyprocta punctata. The sequence continues at coordinate 98,942 of RJWM01004345.1, read as the reverse complement.
CCCTCAAGGGCACTGCACATGCCTGGGGCTACAAGCTAAGCGGCTTCCCGGTGCCTGCGGCTTCAGGAACAGCTCGCTCCACACTGAGGCTCTTTGTACAGCTCCTGTCATTGCAGCAAGGATGTGGAGCCTGGGCCACACCAGGCACTAGAATGAGTGTCTGCACCCGCCACCCAACTTTGCCCTAGATCTTCTGACTGTGTTGGCATCATCACCATCTTTATTTTACAAAACAGTGACGAAGGCATTCAATTGCTCTGAAGTGCCATTTATTGTCACCCTTGGACTGGCCCTGTGTAGCTGAGGACTCATGGTGCCCACCACAGTGCCACCAGCCCATCTCCTGCTGTGCCCACGTGCCCACTTCCTGTCTGAGCAGACCCCTTCCCTGGGTGGGGAAGCAGAGATCTGGCCTTCCTCTTTCTGATTTAGAGCTTTGAAAACAACAAAACAAAACAAACCTCCCAAAACCGGTACAGTCAACAGAGAAGGGTTCTAATGGGACAAATATAAAGGGAGAGGAGAAGAGATCTCCAATTCCATCAACTGCGCAAGCGGAGAGCACCGCCCACTGACTGGTACTAAGTTGAGTAGAGAGAAACTAAGCACAGACCACCTGGGAAATCAGTGCCCTTGCTTTAGTGTTGTTCTTGTTTTTAAGAACACTAGTATCCTTCCTATCCAGTTGATTCCTATTTTTTAAAAACCTAGGTGTGAGGAGACTCACCAAGTCATTACTGTGTGTCTAATAACTCCCTTGGGCTTCTGCCCTCACCCCACCCCTGCACCTTGTAAAACATAAGAAAGTGTGAAAGTGCTTCAGAAATGCTTGCTGAGCTAATGGTCGATTCTGTTTGAAATCGTGTCTCCCAGTAGTGGTCCGGCATTCATCAGGGATCCAAGAAGCTTGGGAGAACAGAATGGTTGAGCTGGAAGCAACCTTAGAAATACCTTTGGGCCACTTCCTGATTTTCACCAAAGGATAATCATGGGAGGGTAGGGGAGGACTGGCCGGGAGCAGGTGAGAGGACCGAGGTGGAGTCAGCCCAGTGGACACCAAGCCTTCCCCTGCCAGCCCAGTGTGCTTGTCTCTCTGCTCATTGATGAGGGAGAGAAGTCAGGGCACCCATCCCCCAAAAAAACTCCCTTAGCAAACTCTGGAGTCCTGACCAGCTGAGGGGAACAGGGGTGTGGAACCCAGCCCCAGAGAGAAGCTCCATCGTCATTTGTCAGCACCATCACAGAATCATAGCTTGAGATGCAAGGACCCTAAGGAAACACAGACTCTCAAGTTTCTTCTGGAGGAGAAGATGAGTGTAGGTGAGACAGCTCTGGATTTGGTAGTGAAGAGACCTCACTGTGAGTTTCCATGGGTAGATACCAGACTGCCTCATTCAGTATACAGCCTGGCACAATGTAGCTGCTCAATCAATATCCTCCAGATAAAATAATTACTGTATATCCACTTTGTTGTGTACAGGATATGCCACGGCACACATGAATGATCCTGCATATAAGTCTCACATAGACAGAGCCCCTAGAACTCAATTATTGCAAGATAAACAATTAAAAAACAGCAACAGAGTCTAACAGGTAATGTACCAAAAGGCAATGTAGATGGCCCATAAACACAAGGAGAAAGTGCTCAACAGCATTAACCTTCAGGTAAATGTGAATTAAAACCACAAGGAACTCTCATAACACACTCGCCACTACAACCATCAAAATGGCCAACACCACCAAGTGCTGAAGAGGATATGGAGCAACTGGAACTCTCTTACATGGATGGTGGGAAGGCAAAACACTGCAATGGAAAAGGTGTTCAAGATTCTTCTAGAACTAAACACCCATCCATCTATGACCCATCCATCTATGACCCATCCATCTATGACCCAATTTTAGCTATTCACCCAAGAGAAATGAACACATAATCCCACACAGATTTGTATAAAAATATTCATAGCAATGTTGTTCTTAAGTCACCATAAACTAGAAACAATCCAAATATTTATTAATAGCAGAATAGATAACCAGATGGTAGCATATACATACAGTAGACGCGACTCGGCAAACCAGAGGAAATAAACTATTGGAGCATGCAACATAGATGAACAAGACGTTTTGTTGATTTAAGAAGCATTGCTCAAAGAGGCATCTATTGAGTGATTCCATTTACATGAAGTTCTGGAATAGGCAACACTGCATGCCAGCTGCAAAATATTAGAATAACGTGGCTGCCTGTGAGTTTGAGACAGGAATTAAATAGAAAGGAGCACAAAGGAAGGTTCCAAAATTGTGAAATGCTTTGTGTTTTGATAAGAATTCGGGTTACACAGTTGCATGATTTGTCAAGGATGTGACATGCACGCTGAAGTGCGTAGCCACGGCTGACACAGACTGACATTGCTACTTATGTTACAATATTTAAAAGGGGGGATCTAGGGGATGGGGGGAGACAAGAGGAAGGGAAGGAGAAGAGAAGATAACAAAGATCAAGTTGCTATGTATACATGTACCCGTTCCCAAAGAGGAATGTATTTATTATGTATCGCAAATATATATTAATAATAAAGAAAGCAAAACATCTGCATAATCCTAAGTAAATACTTTCTCATGATAAATGAAGGCGGTAAGAATGATGGGACAAGTGTATTCAAAATGAGGGGGAGTACTCTGAGGGAGATTCATGCAAATGTGTCTTTTACTGTAGTATATATTTTAAATTTTAAAAATGGATGAATCGATGGATAAGGGATGGGTCAATGGGGACATGGAATGATGTGTAATAAAGGTAACAGAGTGAAAATTTTAAGCCCTCGTGGTGGTTGTCTGCTTTGCAACATTTATGTGTTTTTAAAAAAATATTTTTGCAGTACGATTTTTGCTGGAAAAAAAAGGAATAAGACTTGAATTCCACTGTCAGTGTAACTCGCATTCCCTGCCCCCACGACCCCTGTGATCTCCCCCACCACCCTCTGCGGTCCCATTTTTCCATGTAGTCAAATGCTCAGCAGGTGCATCTGTGGCCACAGGACCTTTGATCTTCCTCTAGAGGAATCAACTTCCTCTTCCTGGCCAGGTGATGCCCCAGGCTTGAACTCAACCAATCTTTCCCCCAGTACCACCTCTTTCTATCCCACATCACCATGAGATTAGGTCCACCATGTTGTACGTAGAGAAACCTGTTTCCTTCTGACGTAGCTCTTACTGCTCTGCCCTAACATAACTGTTCCACTCCCAGCCCCACCCCCAGGAGATTGACAACTCAATGAGGCAGGACCATGTCCAGGGGTGGGGGGCAGTCACCCACCAAGGCACAACCACACGCATTTTGGACCTGGCAGAGTCCATGCCCAGGAAACAACTACAGAGTGAAAAAACAACCTAGCCAGCCTGCTCCCAGCAAGACACGGTCCTCTCCAGTTCGTTTTCTCAGCTTTCAAATGGGAAGATGAAGATTGGTGAAGAACAATTTTTTTTTCTTTCTTCTCTTTTTTGCACAGGGCCAATTCAGAAGAAAAATTCAGGAACTGCATGTTTAATCCAAAATGAAAACAACTTTAATGAATCCTACAGAAAACATAATGTACATTCCTTCCACTAAGATTATCCACTTTGTTGAATAAAAGAATTTCAATGAGAAAATTGATGCTGCTTTTTAGCCACCAAAATGTTCCTAGTTGGGCATTTTCAAAAGCAGGGACACAGTAAGAGGCAGTTCTCTAATCTCTCACCCCTGAGAGTCAGAGGCCGTTAGAATCACAAAGCTGGCCCACTATTCTGGCCTCATCGCATATTCTAAGTAGGGAAGGCCATCTCCTCTCTCGGAGAGGGCAAGGGACTCACTCAAAGTCACTCTGGAAATTGTTTACAGAGGGCACTTTAGTTAATTCATGGAATCAGTGGAATACTTCCTGGATATCCACCCACCCATCCTACCTGTGAGTGGGCCAGGTCCTGGGAATAGAGTGACAACGGAATGCATCCCACAGTCCTTTCTCAGCTCGGACCTTCTCTCTCAGGTACAGGATCCTCCCCCTACTTGGAAAGAGCAGGAAAAACCAATCAACATAGATTTCTTTCTTTTCTTTAATGAATAAAAGTAAAAAAAATTCATAAAAAAATAGTTAATACATTACATTGTTGATATCTTTAAAGTAGTTGCTCAGAGTGCAGGATACGGTCAAAAAAATTTCTCCAATCAATATTAGCACAAACTTTCCTTTTCAATGAACTAAGAGACACTAATAGTATAACTGACTAGAATTTTTTTCCCTTTTTCCTGCCATCCTTTCCCTTTCACCCATCCTAGTTTCTTTTTCCTTTTGAAAAATTTCTTCCCATTTCTCAATATCTATTGTACATTTAGACCTTATTTACTCTTTCAGTTTCTCACACCAGGGAGACAATACGAAGTTTACACATGTGAGTCTGATTTATTTCACTTATGAGTATGGTCTCAAATTGAATCCATTTACATATAAAAGTCTCAAGTTTATCCTTCTTTATAGCCAAGTAGTACTCTATTGTATAAAATACCACATTTTTTTTTGTCTTTTTGAGACAGGGTCTCACTATACAGTTCAGGCTGGCCTTGGGCTCACTTTGTTGCCCAGGCTGGTCTTGAACTTGCAACAATCCTCCTGCCTCAGCCTCCTGAGTGCTGAGATTACAGGCATGCACCACCACACCCTGCTAATATCACGTCTTTTTTACCTATTCCTTGATTGATGGATAGTTGGGTTGTGTCCAAGACTGAGCTATTACAAATTGTGCTGCTATAAACATGGGTGCACATATATCACTGTGGTAGGATGTTTTTAATTCTTCTGGGAAGATACCCAGAAGAGGAATAACTGGGTCAAATGAGACCTCTAATCCTAGTTTTTTGAGGAATCTCCACGCAGTTTTCCACAGTGTTTGTACCAGTCTACACTCCCACCAACAGCACAGAAAGGTTACCTTTTTCCCGACAACCCCTCCAGCATTTGTTACTGGTTGATTTCTTGCTGACAGCCATTGTTTCTGGACTGAGATGGAATCTCAGTGTTGTTTTAATTTGAATTCCTTGAATGACTGATGATGTTGAACATTTTTTCATATATTTGTTTGCCATTTGTAGTTCTTCATTTGAGAAGTGTGTATTCATCTCAAATGCCCATTTTTTAATCGGGTCTTTGAATTTGGGGGATCTTACTTTTTTTTAATTCTTTATATGTTCTAGATGAAAGTCTTCTGTCTGAGGGACAATTGACTAAAATTTTTTCCCACTCCTTGGGTTGTCTTTTCACTCTGCTGGTGATTTCTTTTGATGTACAAAAGCTTTCTGATAAGATGAGATCCCAGTTGCTGATTCTTTGTTGCCATGCAATTTGGGCAACATAGATTTCAAGGTCTGAGTTCTCCAGGAGCAGACGCAAGGCAGTGATGTCAGAGCAAATAGCTTACCTGGGATGTCACCCAAAAAGTACCTGCAAGGAAGAAGGAGATAAGAAAGGACAAGAAGACAGGACAGGCAGTAGGTTACTGTGGCTGGCACCTGAGGCCTGACCCACTGGTGATCTCAAGAGGCCACCCATGTAGAACATACCTCAGAGTTGGCCATTTCCTCACCACCTGTCTTTCCTTGTCGGCGGAGTCTGCTCCCAGGAGTTCCTGCCCTGCGGAAGGACATGGCATGCTCCAGTGACCAGAGAAAGCCTCAGGCAAGGTCCACATGTGCAGGCAGAAAGAAGCCATTACATGGAAGTGGGACGCAAAGAGGACATCCGTGGGGCTCTAGCAGCATCTGCCAGGCCAGGGCAGTGCCCATCTGCCAGGATGCCAGCTGTGGGCATTATTATTGCATGATGCTCAACTCCTGCTCCTGAAATCTGGGCTCCAGGCACCATTCTCTGGCAGGGTGAGGGCTTCAGCCCTGGCTTCTGAGAAGCCCAACTACAAGCCTCCTTCCTATTTGGCTTCAAAGTGATTTTAAAAAATCTTCCATAATGTTTTTATTATCACTCAGGTTTTAGTGAAACCTACAGTTGCCCAGCTTCTCACCCCATATCCCAGGATCCCTTGCAGCTAGAAATGGTCAGTGAGCAACTACCAGGCCCAAGGCTGGAATGGAGCCCTGTGTAGAGGTGGAGAGCTGTGCCCCAGTGTCAGTGCCTCATACCACCCACCAGCGTCTAGCTCATCTGGAAAGATGGTTGTGAGCTGCCCCTTCTGTCAGTCACTGTCTTGGGAGCCTCTATTTCAGCACTTTGACCTGTCCCCAAGGTTCCCATCACCTCTAAAGAGCATCACCCATCATCACCATGTCCCCTACAGCACGAGAACTGCTGGCCCTGGGTGAAAAGGACTTTCCCTTTCATGTGACACCCCCAGTGCCTACCACTACCTGTATTAGAAGCACAACCATCTACCATAAATAACCATTCAATGGGTAAACCAGTCAGCCAGTTCCATTTCCCATTGAAAAATGGAAGAAAGAAACACATTTCTCCTTGAGAAAATCAGGTGCTGCCTGTGTGCTGGCACGGGCATGCCCTGCACAGCAGAGCACACATCCCGAGGCTCCCCTCCCCCATTAGCTGTCCCCTCCTGCCGGTGGGCTAATAAGGCCCATGTCCCATCTGTGAGCAGTTTTTACATTCCAGTCCTGAGTGCTTTGAGTATGCATAAACCCAGGAAGAAATAAAAGTGGAAGAAAAAAAAAGAGAACAGGAAAAGAAAGGCCAAATTGTGCCTAAGTTCATTCCAGCAGGGCCCTCAGCCTGGAGGAAGAATTCTAATGCATGCACAAAAACTCATGAATAATTATTTCTGACCAGCTCAACATTTTAAATGCTAGTTTCCCACCCGCCCCCCTCGGAAGCGTGTCATAAGCATTTATTGCAATGCAGAAGCTGGATGGAAGGTGATTATGTTTGATTTCTGGGTTGAAGGAGGAACGCAGAAGGAGGAGGCAATGAATGGGGGAAGGTGGGCTTCCTGGGGGGAGAGGGGTAGATGGGAGCCTGAGGCCAGCATCACAGAGGGACAGAGAGAAGAACCAACTGGACTCCTAGGCCTCCTTGTTTATTACATTGTCACTGGCATGGGAAGCTGGAAGGCACCCAGTCCCTGTCACCCTAGTGCATACTCATCGGGACCTCTCCAAGCCAGCCTGAGTGCCCACCACCGTCAGCCCCACTCCTCTGCTGTGGAGGCTCTCTCTTCTTGTATCCCCTGGGTCCTTGGTAACACGAGTGTCCCTCTGGTGTAGTTGTTCAACAACATCTGGCCTCCTCTGTGTGCTCCTTGAGGCCAGGTGTCGCATACTATGCTCCTTGTATCCCTATATGGGTCCCACGCTGGGCACGGGACGGGGTGGAGTAGGATGTCATCCACACAGAGTCCCGGTCACTGTGGCTACTCTTATAGAGCATTTCTGGGCCAGACACTGCCGTAAGAGGTGTGTGTATATGAGCTCACTTCATCTTCCCAACGACCCTCACATGGGTACTGCTGTCCTCACTCCACCACACACGGGGGGCACCAAGACATAGAGAGCTACAGTCACTGTACCCCTGTCATGCAGCGGGCCTGGTGTCCTCGGTCCTGCTTATCCACGGGTCCTGCATCTTTGAGTTGGACCACCTGTAGGTTGAAAATAATTGGAAAAATCTGCATCTAAACTGAACATGTATGGACTTTCTTATCATTGTTCCTCAAGCAATATAGTACAGCAAATCCTTACTTAGCACGTACACTGCAGTAGATGTCGCAGGTAACCTAGAGATGATTGCAGGTGTCCTGGAGAACAGGAATAATTTATATGCAAACATGATCACATTTGATGTAAAGGTCTTCAGCATGTGTGGATTTTGGTAGGTGCAAGTAGAAGGTGATTTGGACAGCTCTCCTTGAATGCAAAACAATTGCTTCAGCATTAATTAAACCGAGGCCTGTCTCCATGTACTGATATGTCCAGAACTGGCTAAACTATTTCCTTCTCTCTTCAATTGGCTCTAAGCAATGTAAACAGGGCTAGCTGAGGTACTGACATATAATCTTGGAAGCCAACTGACAGTTTCCTGTTTCCTCATATTGTGTCTCTCTGTAAACAAGTGAGCACAGTGGATTGGTAGAGCCACATGTTTCCAGGAATGTCAACTGGGTTGGAGCCTCAAGGTGAGAGGCTATGACTTCCCAGTGCACAGAAGTTTACATATCAAAAACTAAAGTAACAGCCCCCTAAACATTTAAATGCTACCCCAGTTGAGTTATGCAGACTGGTCTTTCTGCATTCCCTTCTCTCTGTATATTGCAGAGGTGCTTTCTGGCCTCCTAGCTAAGCCTAGCTCACAGACATGCAATTCCCACCATTCTCACCAGCACTCATCCTCAAGCCACTCCCTTCTTCATGAGTTAATAAATTCCAGGTAAAACCCTAGATCAAGGCCTTTGTTCTGTGAATCCTCACCTAGACCACACTCAAGATCCCTTGTTTGCCCATAGCTATAAATACGTCTTAGTGTCTTTATTCTCACCGTGGGTTACACTGAAGGTGGTACATTAAAATCAAGTCATTGAAATTCCAATAAGGTTTCAGTGGGATTACAAATATAAACTTCCCAAAGCATGAGGAGGACAAAAAAGGGATTGCAATATCTGGATTGCAATAGGTGCAGGGATCCCAAGAGTGACTGCTCTGCTTTTCAGCCTGGAACCCACATGACTGTGTCCTTATACCTGCAAATGGCCCATTCACTCATTCTTAAATCCTGTACCATTTACTGAGCCCCTGCCATGCGCAGAGCATTTTGCTAAAGCTCCACATACACCTATACTACAGGGATGGTGTAATGGTGATGCCCATTCCCCAGCAGAGGGGGAGAAGCTGCTGTCCCAAGGTCACACAACTGGCAAGCAGGGCTGAGGTTCCCCTGGATCTGGGCTGGATGGTGGAAGCCACATCCCCCCACTGCTTCCCGCTCCTGCATCCAACAGCACCCAGCCAACCCACCACAGAAGGATGCACCAGCCAAGGAGCCAGGGCCCCCGCAGCCTCTGGCGGTGGAAATGGTGGTAATAAAGAGGATTCTGGGCACACGGCCCCAGTCTTTCATTCACACTGTATGGCCACTCTGGGCTGACCCCAGCCACGGCTGCCTTTCAGCACATATGGGAAGCAGAGGAGATAAAACCATGCTCAAGGCCACACAGCTGCGCAGAGAACCCGCTTCTCTGTGCTTTCCATCAGCCGACTCGAGCGCTCTTCCTGCACCTGTTCTGGCGGGGAGGGGAGGGCAAGGAAACTTGAGTGAAGCACAGTCATCTAGGTCTGACTCAGTGATTTACACAGTCTGCTGAAGGAGCCATTCTGCTTCTTGTGGATAAACTACCGATCATCCCCATCCCCCCTCACCAGGGAGGCACCACTGGGAATGACAGAGGTCTACGTGGTGCTAGGTAGGAAAAGCACCCTGACAAAGTTGAATGGGGTCTGTCCCCCAGTGCTCGGTGCAGCTGGGGACCTGGCGCATCCTCCCCATCTCCAGCAGAGCAGGGCAGCCCTCATATTCCTATAGGAACTGGTTCCATTTCACCTTTTGGTGCCAGGAACCCTCTGAGGTCCTGACCTGCAGCCTTCTCTGAGCTCTCTGAAAATGTGCAGGCAGACGCCCCTCTCCTCAGAGCCAGCAAGCCTCTGGGCTCCCTCTTAGACACCCAGGATCCATGGGGTGCTTAACACCCACACTCCTGCCCGCTCTCCACCCACTGCACGCCAGCACCGCTGACCTCTGGGCAGCCGCCACTCCAGGACAGAAGCAGCCTGTAAGACGGTGACTTCCTTGGGTCCTAATGAGAAGGCGACAGAAGCCCCACAGAGCTGGCTTCTCCCACTCTAATCCCGGAGGCATTTTTCCCTTAGGGAGACCTAGAGAAAGAAAAGATACTCATCACACTGCCTCACGGCCCACCCAGCTGCCCCTGTCTCCTAAGAGCTCTGAGATAGGAATGAATGGACCCTCCCCGTGGAAAGTCCCAGAGCCTGTCCTCCTGGCCTGATGCCCACAGCAGCATCTCCTCCATGTGTGCCCCACACCCTCTCCACAGGAGGTGCCGGAGTGTATCATGGCTGCATGAGAACATGATTTGGGAGGAAGTTAAAACACATTGGTTTCATAGTTGCAAAATATCACCCCCATCACAAATGAGGTAGGTATTTGTAAACCAGAAAGTCTAGGGCAAAGGAAAGGGATGCTTGTCCTTATTAGAACATTTGATTTCTATAGGGAAATTGGAGGCCACCGCTCCTCCCAATGTGATAAAGATCAAGTAGGATCAGGAGATCCATACTCTCAGTGTAGCTTAGCAACTTTGGGAAAGTCGATCCCACTCTTTGGGCCTCAGTTTCCCACTCTGTGCTGTGGGGAGACTGACTCCCTACTGCCTGTGACTCTAGATGCCTGTGCAGGTCACCAAGGAGCTGGAGACCCCTTGCCAACATCCGCAGACCACTGCCCCTGCCTGCTTCATGCCAGGCCTGGTCCAGGAAGGCAGATGCTAAGCTTTGGTTCTATATGATGTTATTTGCTGGTCCGGCACAGACTTCTGCATGGCCCACAGGGCACAGTGGATGTGGGCAGTGTTTCCTTCCCCCTCCAACCACCCAGCCAGCAGGGGACCTCCTCGTCCTTGCAGCTGCGGCCAAGCTGCATCTCCAGTGGGCCAGCTCCAGGGAAGCTGAGGCTGGCACCCACTGTCTCCCCATAAGGACCCTCGAACCCTTCAACTCCATAGCTTGCAAAGGATAAGGAAGTCATACAGGGGACAGCATCTTCAATGGGTGCGCTCTACGTGGTCTCCGCAGCCTGCTTGCACAAATGGGACTGTGGTGGCTTGGGGCCAGCTCCCCCACCTTCTCCTTTCTGTTTCCCTTTCTCCTCTCCCTACCGCACCCCCATTTGTTGCTTTAGAGACCTAGACATACTCCCTTTTATCGCTGCCTGGAGTATTCTGAGTTCTAATTAAGTTCATTTCAGCCCTCTGATTTGAGAAGCCTTATCAGGAATACTTAACCTGTGCAAATAATATCTGGAGCCAGCCAGCACCACCAGGTCTGCATGCTAATTGCATTTCACACAGGGTCCCAGACAGAGCCAAGCAGCAGGTCACCAAGATGCCCTGAGAGGAGGGAGCAGGGTGCCCGCTAAGGACATGAGAGAAGCTAGCTTGGGCCTTCAGGGACCTAAATCCCTGGGTCACCCAGAAAATGCATTGCTCAGCCCTTGGGGCATCAGAGGTTGTGTCTAGAGGTGGAAGATGCTTCCAGGGGTTGTTCCAGCCCCAGATGTCCAGCATTCCCCTACTGGGTCTTCTGCATGCCCACAGACCTGGCTTTTGGGGGGCACCCCTCGTGGGCGGGGGAGCTGACCAAAGAAAACAACCTTTCCTAACAAGAGGCCAAGAGAGAAGGAAAAGATGTCTACTAGGAATGCTGAAGCCCAGGTTCTGATGAGTCCTCTGCCAACTCAAGCAGGTCCCCTCCTTTCATGGCCTCTGTATTCAGGTAATCGCTGGGCAGTGCAGGGCTGTGGCTTCATGCCACATGAAATTCCGGGTGCTGAGGCACTGGGACCAATAGAGGCTGAGCAGAGCTCCAATTCCTGCCCACTTCAATAGAGAAGCTGTCCTGTATTTGCTGTCTGTTGAAAGTCACAGTGGATGTCATCTGCAGGAAATAAGGCTCTGTAGCTATAAAGTAATGCAAACCATTGGGATCTCTGCTTTTGTCCAATTAAAACAATCTTAGTTTCCAAACCTAAAAGAGCATTCTTATTCAATAGTGGTTCTCAGGCCCCCGGACCCAGGACCCTCAATATACTGTTTTGTTTCTCAGAAATGTCTCCCTGGGGTTGGTTTGAATGATTCCACAGAAGGGCCTGCCTTTACCCCATCCACATGCATTTCCCAGAGCTGTTGGCCCAATTGGCGCAGAGGCTGAGAGGAGACTTGGGGACAGCCCAGAGACCTCCCTTGAGTGTGATCACATGTGGTCCAGTATGCCTAGAAACTACACCTCCATGAACAAGCTGAACCTATGAATGAGGAGGGCCACTGAGGGGAAAAGAGGACAGCTGTGGGTAGAGCATTCAAGGATGACTTCCTGGAGGGGGGACAGGGAAGGATAAGTCTGTAGGAGTCGGGAGTGAGGGGTGCGGCACATCCAGACTGAAAGGCAAGGCCAGCCAGGCCTGGCACCCCAGAGAAGAGAATTCTCCCCATCCTCTGAGGAGCAGCTCCTGAGCTCTCCTGAGGCCAAGAGCATGACCTCAGAAGCTGAGCACTGCCTCTGTCTCGCAATGAAAAGGACATGGAGGGGAGACCCAGCTAAACCAGGGTCCCTCTGTCAGACTACTTCCCTTCGCCCCATCTCTGCTGGCCTCCCACGCCGCTCCCTTCCCATGGCCCAGGGGCTCCAATAGCTCCCCCATCCCACTTCGTCTGTCTGGGTCCTACCAGGAGGAGCACCAGCAGGAGACCCTGTGGGGTCCTGGGCTGGAGGTTGCATCCTGTCAGGTCCCTTCTACAGGACTGCTCTATCTCTGCATCTCCAAGACTGTCCATTTCCCTGGCTCTTCACATGCAGGCAGCTGTGCACTGCCAGCACTAGAGAACCTGCAATCCCTTGATGTTCCCCTGCACCCTGCTTTCAATGAACCCTTCCTTAACCTACTGATTTCCAGCCTTGAACGTGGCTCGTGTGTCCCGCCTGGACCTTATGATTTGAGCAGTCTCTGCTTCAACCCCCAGTTGCCAGAGTGGGGCACTTTATCCAGCTATACTCATCCCCCTTTTCCGTTTCTCCTTCGATTATTTTCCAAATCCAGACTCTGCTTTGTGAGCTGCATACTCGGCCGCCGTCTCTTTGTATGCCTGTCCCTCTCATTTCAGACGCAAGCACAATTTGGCCACGTTAAAGAATAAACACAATGCCGGTGCTTAACACCTGAAAACACAGCTTTTATCCTGAATTTCCTAGGTGCAGGCTGCTTTGAGCTGAACCGGGCTGATCAAGGAATTAAATAAGGATTAAGCAAGTTGGAAGGTGTTTGCTAATCCGGCAATCAGACAAACCTGTGCAAAATCATCCGCTTCCTTTCTTCAAATATGAATAGAAAAAAAATCAAGCAATTGGCTCTTTTGTTAATTAGAAGATCAGCAAAATGTGGGCCACTCAGGTCACCACATCTGGGGGGGAGGGAAGAGAAAGGATTTATATGGTCCACAGAGACAGACAGATACATGACAATGGGGGTGCATGTACCCCAGAGGTCACTGAGGTCCTCACAGCCTCTGCATCTAGCTCGAGTCCCGTGGCCCTCCAGTAGCCTGCATTGCAAGGCTGTTGGCCTTGGCTTGGCCTCCCTGTGGTTGGAGAGAGAGTCAGTGCCAAAGTCCCATATTATTTTCTCCAGCCACACTCTCTGCCCAGGAACAAACCCCCTAGGGTACAAGGGAACAGAGAGGCTGGGATTGACCTCAAATCCAGGGAAAGTCTCTGCCAGCGACTGTGCGATGCAGGCCTGCGACCTCATCCTCCAGAGTCTCAGCTTTCCCCTCCCTATTATGGGGCTCTGGGGAAGATAAGGGAAGTGGCCCTTTACCTTCCTAGCACGGTGACTCAGCCAATGTGGGTCCCAGTCTTTTGCTTCTGGTTCCCTGAGGATAAAACCCTTTCTGAGGCTGCTTTCCTCTCCTAGATGATTGCCTGGGTCTCTGCGAGCATTGCTCGGCCTCTAGCGAAGCCACAGCCCTTCGGCCACTTGCTGTAGTAGAAGGCCTGGCCTCTGTGTTTCCTTAAGGATGCTCGTCCCAGCCCCCACAGCTTCTTGGGACTCCTGCCCCAGGGTAGGCACGGGACCCATGTGGAGTCTTTCTCCAGAATTTTACCTTTACCCTGAGTAGGGAATATAAAGATGTGACCCCAAGCCTCTGCTGCCAGTCCCGTCCCTGGCATACGGAGACTTGAGAACATAATTTAAACCATCGCTGTGATGCCCGAGCCGTGTCTTCTCTGAGTCCCCTAACCACCTCCGGTCTGTCCTGCTGTGCCTAAGAGAACCAGGGTCAGTTCCGGGGCACGCAGCTTTCCTGGTCTCCCAGAAACCTCTCTTGGGCCACGCCTGTCCTTCCCCATATTTCAAGCAGGTGGATACTAAAGTCATAAATCTCTTATGGGATTTCTGGGCCTGTAATTCTCCAGGGGCTCTGTGATGCTCTCAGGATAAAGACCAAAATCTCTAACACCGCCCAAAGCCTCTCCCCCACCAAGGTTACCGCCCAACTGCTTCAGGGTCTTTGTCCTCACACCCTGGAGTGCCCTACCATCAGCTCTGCACCCAGAACACTTCTGTGTGGACTTTGAGTCTCAGGGAAACCTCGTGTCTCCAGGGAAGCCTGCGCTGCCCCACCCTCACACTTTTTCCAATTTCCTCTTCTCCCGTCTTTTCTCCATCATCCTTGTATTAATGTCCGTCTCCCTTACCAAACGGCAAACTCCAAGAGGGAAGAGGCCATGCCTGTTTCACTCTCTCTGAACCACCTCTGCTTGGAACAGAGCCCAGCCAAGTAAATGTTCATGAAATCTTAAATGAATGAATGAATGAACGAATATCCCTCATTCAGCCTGGTCCTTGTTCCCTTTCATTCATGAAACCTCTGAGGCTACTACCCTTTCCTGATTAGTCTCCCCGTCCTGTTGCCCCACTTATTTACCGGATCACTTTTGCTTTCCTAAAAACTCTTACTCAATAGCCTTCAATGGCTCCCTATTTCTGGGCGTATACAAAAGAAATCCACTTACTAAAGTTACCCCAATTTTTCCCTGCTGGACAATATCTTCTTTAAGCCCCTTGGTACCCCCAGCAATCCTCTGTTGCCCCTCTGTGCACTCCTCCAGGTTTTCTTCCCAATCTAACTCACCTGTGTCTCCTGCTCGGAGGGTCTTCCTGCTTGCTTTGCCAACCCTGCTGCAAATCTCTGTTCAGAACCACTGCTTTCTCAAGCTCCCTTATAATTAAACCTTCCCTGCAGGAGGCCCCCTGTCTAAGTCCTTCTCGCAGCACTCCATTGATTATATTTAAGCTTAGAACCACTTCCCAGACATTCCATAATTGCTCTAGTTCCTTACAGGGCACTGAGCCCTTTCATATATGTGATCCAATTTGATCCTAAAAATTTTGTAAGGAACTTGGGGCAAGTGCCTTAGCAAATAATCCAACTGCAAGGATTAGACATGCGTGGAGTTGGCTTTATTATAAAGACTCTGGTAAAGAGCCCAGATCCCCATTTGAGTCCCATCTCTAGGTCTCGCTTCTCTCTGTTCATTTGCTCCATTCTCTCTGCAAACCGGCAGCAAACATCAGTTTAGGTTTCCATGGTGGCAACTCCAGCCCCAGTGCCAACCTTACGCCTCCAGGTCCCAGCACCACCCCAATTCTCACTGTTACTTCTCCAGGCCTCTCAGTGCAAACCATCATGAGAACCCTCTGGTTAGCTGCTGACCAGCCTGTACAGTGGCTAATGTGACTCACTTGTCCACCCTGGGACAAGCAACTGGAGGAACAGGTCACATTGCCCATTGCCTGCCCAGCAAGAGCTGAGGGTGGGCAGGGCTGGGAGGGTTGCACCATGGATATGAAGGTTGGTGCTTCAACCTTGGTATCTATGTACTAGCTGACCACCAAAGAGGCCACTCCATCTCTCAAAGCCTCAGTTTCCCCATCTTACAATGCAGGTCACAATGGCACCATGATAATGAGAGCCTTATGTTGCTGTCACCCAAGGTCCCCAGACTCCAGCTCACAGCAGAGCCCCTCACAGAACCTCAGAATCAGAAGGCCAAGACTGGGCCACTGGCTGCCCCAGGGGATTCTGTGTGCACCCTTAGTTCATCCTGTCCAACACCCTCATTTCCAGATGGGGAAGGGAGGCACAGACAGGTGAAGGGACTTACCCCAGTTTTCTCCATAAGCTGGTGTTTGGACCCAGGATCCCAACTTCCTGTGGCACGAGCTGGTGATGTGTTTCCCCAGGGGGAGCTGCGCGTGCACCCACCGGCAGGTGTCATCACGCTTTGGGGTCAGGTCTGCAGGGTTGGCACCCAGGTGTGGCTTCCAGGGAGACAGATCTTGTGCCTCAGCTGTCTCTTGCATTAAACACACTCACAGTGCCCATAATTAGATCATCAAAGCAGAAGAGTTATAGGGGGTGAAGTTTTTAGAATAGTACTTGGAACAAAGCCGTCATACATACCCCTTGGCCATTAGCAGCCAGGGAGAGATACTTAAAAAAAAACTACTTACAAACTGTTGACCATCGTGACTACAAAAGACACGGTGAGCACATTGGAGTGAATCTCACTCAGATTCCAGTGAGACCACACATAACCACACACAGCAGACTGGTGCTGTCAGCAAAATGAACTTGAGTCTTGATACTTCCCAAGGACCGCTCTAAGGCAGGCCTGTGAAACCCCCCACCAAATGAAAAGCCCCCACGGCAGAATGAGGCCTTCTTTGAACTGAGATTCCCTTAGGATGGGGCTGGGTCTCCTTTCCAGATCTGGAACCCTGGTAGTTGCTAACCATCTCTCCAGTCCAACCAGGAGCTGGAGGCTCTGGACACCTGCTTGCCTTTTACTCCTGACTGCCAGTGCCTAAGGTGATGCCCAGCCTGGTCAGCTGGTCCCTAGCCAATCCCAAACAATCAAAACTGATGAAGTTTCTCCAAGCCACTTCCTGCCACTCTGATTGCTCTATGCTATATTTTATGTGTTTTAATTAGTGCTTTAAATTTTACAAGTACATCTCAAGGCGCTCTGGCAAAAACTCCCTCTTCAAAAAGTTGAATAAATAAATAAATTCTTCCCAGACAGACAGCAGCCAGAAACCTTGAGATAATTCATGGAAACCTGTCATTCTGCCACCAGCATCCTGTCATCTGAGAGAGGCCATGTGTCTGGGGCGGGTGTCCCCGCAGACCTCCACCGCTCCTGAATGTGCGTCCTGGTGGTCGCCGCACACCGCACGTTCTTTGTAAGATTTGCATTCCGGGGTTGCTCGGTGCAGAGCTCTCGCGGCTGCTGTAGCGCGCTATTCTTGACTTTGTGGTCAATTTCTGACACCTGCATATTTTTTGATACACTGAGATCTGCTTTTATTGGTCTGGAGGGAGATCCTGGCATTGTTAGTTTCTCTAACTCTACAGCTGATGCTGTTCAGCCGTCAAGGTGGATGACCATGGCGGCAGGCACTCAGCTGAGAAGTACCCATGTTTGCGTTTCACCATTTCCCAAGGAAGGCGCAGGTGCCTGTCCCATTAGACTGGGCTCTTTGGAGGCTGGGACTACAGCTGTCTGCATCCCTGGAGAATAGCACACACAACCTGGCACACAACAGGGACCCCTTAAATAAATATCCACTGAATAAAACCTAAGCCACCCCCTTCCACAGATACCACGATGCCCCAAAACTTCAATATGCATCTTGCCACTCACTGGCTGGGGGTCCTGAGCAAGGCAGTCCGGCTTTCTAGGTGTCAGCGTCTGCATCTTTATCATGACCGTGTCTGTTCCTACCTGCACAGCCGTGTGGACCAAGGCACACAGCTTTCATACTCACTTTGCTGTGCCCGTTCACCTGTTCAGGGGGTTGGGAAGCCTCTGCCCCTGGTCCTGTCCAGGGACTGAAGGCCACACAGAGAGGAACTGCGTGGACCTCAAACCAGCCCCAAGGAGCAAAGGCCCCACTAGAATATGAAATGCAGATTCCTGGCTTGGGGTCCTGGTGGTGAGGGACAGGACAAACCCGTGCCAGTCCTCTAGGAGAGGGAATATGGGAACCCAGCTCCTCAGCTTTTCAACAACTGGAAGTGCTTTCTGCCCTGCCCCCACAGCCCACAGCAATCTTCCTGCAGGATGCTGTCTGGGGAACAGAGTTACACACACACACACACACACACACACACACACACGTACAGGACTTGAGACTGTGCCCATCACCTGGGCTCTGCCTTTTCTTAAAGGAATTGAAGTTGGCAGTACAATAGCTCAGGGTTACAGAAGGCAAAGATCAAAGCCCAATTTCACTGATTTCTAACTGTGCGACTGTAGGAAATTTAGTTTCACCTGTTTGAGCCTCTACAAGGGGGTGATCAAAATATACAATGGATGTTTAAATTTTTAAAAATATTACAATAAAAGTTACGGTCCCATTAACCCCCTCAGATCTCTCCCTCCTCACTTCACACACACTTATCTCACTGTTCTGGCCACTTTTAGACACAGTTCTTGAAGTCCTCTTTCATGACTGTCTTTACAAGGTGTGATCAAAAATGCAGTGAGGGCTCCTGCCGTGTGCCATCCAAAAGAAAGACAGGCTCCTAAAAGCACGACAGTGTCCCCGTCCACCTTAGTCAGTGCATCTGCCTGACTAAAGTCAAATGGTCACGGAAGCGAAACATTTTGAATCAATTTAGGACATCAAAGCAGCTATGACGGTGCAACTAAAGACACTCATGAAAGAAGCCTTGCAGAACTGTGGCAAAAATTGGCAAGGATGATGGAACGAACATATCTGAAGCAAGGGGGAGGATTTTGAAGATCAAGATCAACGCTTCTTTTAAATTTCAAATGTTTAAATGTTTATTATTTGCCACACTTTCCAACCACATCTTTGTATTACCTCATCTGTAAAATGGAAATAAGAATACCTGCCCTGTGGGATTGTAGATAACATGAAAACATATCACCTATAAGGTGCCAGGGACAGTCTACCCATTGGACTTACTCAGAAAGATGATGATGGTGACAGTATTGGTAGTCATAGTAACAAGTCCCAATTGTGCTCCAGCACCTTGAGGGTAGGAGTAGGTTGTATGACTCTTTAAATTCCCTCACTCCCACCAAAGGAGAGGCAGTGATGGAGACAGGTTGGGAACTAAATGGGAGGGGCCTGGCTCCCTGCCTGGCAAGACTACAACTCTGCCCCACGTCTATTTCCTGTTGCCCCTGCAGATTGCATCTCCAAAACGCCATAATTAGAGCTTCGCCTCCTCTGCCCCAGCCTCCTGGGGGCCTCTTGAGCAGGGAAGGTACCTTCCTCGGCTTGGCAGCAGGGTTGCCGGGGTACATGCCGTTACCTTGGCAGAAAAGGGTATAATTAATCCACGGTGCTGTCCTTTCGTTAAGCCTGCACGTGTCTACCTGAATTAGCTCTTCACATCCAGTTAAGGCGCGTGGGAGGCTCTGTCCACTGCAGGCATGACAACTGGACTGTGACTGTGGGTTCCATGCTAGCAATGAGGGTCCAGAACCCCAGAGCTGGAGCAGCCCCAACATTCAGGGTGTGTGTATGGGGGTGAAGGAGTTCCTGAGCTGCCAGGGTATCTGAGGAGGAGCCCCGGTTGCCAGGTTGTGCCCTGCGACCCTGTGCTGGTGGGCCGTGGCATTGCAGCAGAAGGCAGGACGTGGTGGGTGCAGAATGGCCTGCAGGCTCTGAGGTAGAACAGACTCAGGCTTCCTCCCTAGGGCTCTGTCTGCTTTTGTAGTGGGGGAGCAGGAGGGACTCCTCGTTTCAGGAGAGAAAAGAGGAGCGCTCAATGCTTCCAGGGTCCTCTATGAGCTCCTTTAGTTCGAAAGGCTGGGTCTCTGGCTGGTGTGGTCACCAGAAACTTAGCTCCCTGGACCAGGAACTCATGACATGTTTCCCTGCACCTTTAGGGAGGAACAGGGGCTGCGGCCAGAGATGCACAGTTAGGGCTGAGGTTTGCACAAGGTCCCAAGACTGTATCTGCTTCCTGATCTTTGCCTTCTGGTGCTTTAAAATCTATAGAGGAGACAGACAAGCAAGGCAACACAGTTAGTGTCGGGGCTATGAGTGCGAAGTGGTGAATGACACATGCTGAATGAGTGGGACCAGCCCTACAGGAGAGAAAGGAAGTTAAGGGTTGGGCTGACTCCAGATCATCAGGGATTTCTCAGGGGAGGTGGGGTTTGGATCAGGTCCCCCAACAGCCATGTTCAGTGCACACAGGAAGTGCCAGGCCCTGAGCTAAGCTGGCTTCCCTTAGAGTCATTAGTCCTTACAACAAGACACCATAACCACCACCCTGTCTTATGGGCATGGAAACCAACTCAGAGGGGTCAGGAACTGTCATGGTTCCCAGGCTGGTGAAAGGACTTTAAAGCTGAGCCTGTCTGACTCCTCAGCCCTGGCTTTGAAATTTAATGCCTCACAGCCACCTCCAACTGTGAACAGATGTGAAATGTTCTGGGAGGGAGAATTGAAAGGCTGGCTTGACCAAGGAGACAGCACCAAGAGGGTCCCTGGGCCAGCCATGCCTCTCATCTCATGAGGCTGAGCCTGGAGGGTCATGGGTTTGAGACCAGCCTGGGCAACTTAGCAAGAACCTGTTTCAAAATTAAAAAAAAAAAAAAAAAAAAAAAAAAAAAAACTAAAAAGTAAAAAGGTGTAGCTTAATGGTAGAACATTCCTGGTTCAATCTCTGTACCAAAAAATTAAAAAAGAGAACTTGATTCTCTTTTTTAGTGTGTGTATATGTGTATGTGCATGTGTGTGTGTGTGTGTGTGTGTGTGTGTGTGTGTGTCTGTGTCTGTGTGTCTGTGCTGCTATCCCCCGCCCTGGTATCTCTTCATTGGAGGGGAAGGACTTTAGGACATTTTAGTTTTCCAGGACCCCTTCTAGGAAGCCCAAACCACAGAGTCTCCTTTTAGATACTGAAATTTTCTGAGATTCTGCAACCCGGTTGATCCAATACCTTCTGCTCAATTCAGATCAATAAATATGTGCCAGACAGTAAGTGCTAGAAATGACTAAGGGGACAATCCTTCCCATCAGAAGGTTTTAGTCTAGTAGGGGTGAGAGACAAAAATATCAACAGAAAGGATAAGATAACAAGGTAGAATATGAGGTCCCTTTCCACACATCAGCCTGAAAGGAGAAGACACCCCGCTAAGCCTTGACAGCTGAGCGGGTGATAGGTGAGGCAGAGGGCCACACTCTGGGTTAGGGGACAAGGCATGTGCAAGGTAATGGAAGGGGATCAGTGTACTCAGTGTTTAAATTACAAGCAGATGGATTTATTATAATATGGCCTTGGAGGCATGCAGTGCCAGATGAGCCTAAGGAAGGTGGATGGGTTAATTTTGATTGACAACTTGGCTGGGTTAAGGGCCTCCTAGAGAGTCCCTCAGAAGTTTAACCAATTGATGAGCTCATAGTTGAATGAACTATTAGGAGGTGGGTCTAACTGGAGAAATTAAGTCATGAGGCTGTGATCTTGGGGACTCTGGTCCCTGGTCCCTTCTTTTCAGGCTCTTCCTGCTTTCTGCTTCTCAGATGTGATGAGTTGAGCAGTTTTCCTTCACTATAACCTTCTGCCATAACGTCTCTGCCTTGGAGCCAGTGACCATGGACTAAAACCTCTGAAACCATGAGTCAAAATAAACCTTGTCTTTTTGTTGTTGTTGTTGTTGTGTATGTCGGGTATCTGGTCCCAGCAATAGGAAAGCTGGGCAATACAGAGCAGAGCAGGGAGGTACTGGCTGAAGGGTTTGGACTCAGTCTTTTGCAGGGACTGAAGGGCTCAGAGCAGAAGCTAACCTGGTTAGCAGTTTGGAAGTGTCACTCTGACTACAGAGAGAAATGAAGCGCTGCAGTCTCCCCACCAAGGAGCTAAGGAAACTGGAGTTCAGAGAGGTTGACATCCACCCAAGGACACATTGACAGCCAGTGGGGCACAAGATTCCCAGCCCAGGTCTGCTGGCTCAGAAACCTCCTCCTCTAAGCTTCCCCAGCAACAACAGAGAGCTGTTTCCCTTCCAAGTTGCAAAGTCGTACTTAAAGCCTCACTTGAAAAGACAGACTGGTCCCCAGAGACAGGGTGAAGAATGGGCTGATTAGACTCAGTGTGACAAAGTGACCCACGTTCATGTCAAGCGAATCAAGCTGGCTTCAAACATGGGACTTGGCAGTTTAAGGACCTTAGCTCACCACCAAGACAGTACCACAACAAGTGAAGCCATTGCTTCCCCAGGAACAGCCTGAGCTCCTTGGAGTTCCACTGCAGAAAGGCTGACCGTGGGGTCGGGGGAGCAGGAAAGCTAAGGAGCATACCACCCCATCCCTACCACCATCATTCCCCAGGGAGTCGCGTACACTGACGGTGCACCCCACCTGTTCCATCAAAGCCAGGCCTTGTTATACCACATGTCACTGAGTGTTCAAGGAGAAGAAATGCACGGTGGTTTTGATGCATAAATGCATGGGCCAGTGCTGAATTTTCACACAGAACATCAGTGAAGCCGGCAGAATCTGAACTGTATAGTGTGTGTTCAGGCTGCATTTGTGCCCTGGTATGTAAGGGGCTTGCCCATCCTTGTGGAAGCGAGCCTCAGAGAAGACATTGCACACTTGTATGCAGAATTTCTGGAAGACACACGAAGCTTTTGTCTTACCAGGGCCTTGCCTGACCACCACAAAGCCCAGCAACACCAGCTCCCACACAGAAAGCCTGTCACTTTATTGCAATTAAGGGACTAATTTCCCAGGTACTTTTTCAATTGACCATATCGACAAAGTCTCAAAATTTGGTTATTTTAGGGACACATAAAGCTTTTCCCTTGGCGAACACATTTGAGTTTAATTTCAGTAATATTTCCATTAACAACCCATAATTAAAGCATCTAATAAAGACCAGTAATTCACTTAGCCAAATTTGAGTTACAGGGGAAAAAAATAAAAAGAGGGAAAAAACTGCATTTGTGGAACTCGAGTTCCACTCTGCTGTTAAATGAACATTATGATTTTTCTGGGTATCTTAATTGAACCTCATTTTTTCACAGGAATATTAAGCAAAAATTAAATTAAGCAAGTAATTTCACTTTGAGAATAAAAAAAAAAGAGTTGGAGTAGAAAGGTACTTCTGAAACACCCATTAGAGGATGGGGTAAAAGTGTGCTGGGCTCCAGCTGCCATCCTAGAGGCCTCCACTCACCCCAAAAGCTCAGTAAGCAGGCCTGAGGCCCAGTGCCTTTCAGGGTCTGCCTGGTTCCCATCCAGAGCATCTGACCCAGCATAGGTTGACACTGGTGGCTGCAGCAATTTGAGCAGGTGGGAGAAGTGAGGTCCCAGGACTGGACTCCAGTCAGAAACTGGTGAGACTGGCTCAGGCAAGGCAGGGAGAGCAAAGCCAGCTCATAGGTGGAAAGCATCGGGGAGCCAGGCCACTTACACTGACTGTCAGCTCTTGGGCCAGGGATTATTGACTCTCATTTCTAGATATGGAAACTACAGTTCTTTCTCCTGCCCCACCAAGGCAGGAGGTGTGGTCTGGGTCCTGCAAGAAGCAAGCTCCAGGAGGGGACCCAGCATGCAAGGATTTATGGGACAGGACTGCTAGAGAATAGTCACAGTGGAAGCAGAGAGGCTGGAAGGTATGTGGACCTTTGGCAAGGACAGAAGGAGAAGAGAGGAGAGAAGGAGAGAAGGAGGGAAGGAGGGAGGACATCCTGGGAGGCCCAGAGCTTGTGTCTCAGCAGCTCTGCATCACTTAGGTGTGGTAGGGGGCATGATGGCAGCAAGGGTCTTCAGAGTGTAGCAAGCAACTGGAGCTGCAGCTCCATGGTCCCCATGGTCAGAGAGGAAAGAGGTATATTTGTAAAGCCACCCCATAGTGCCCTCCTCTTTCCCACCTCACCACTCTGCCTTTCTTGGTTCAGTTCCAGATCCTGGAAAGGTCAAGAGTGACGAGGGACATCACTTTTTGTATTATTAGTCAGTTTCCCACCTCTGAGGCACAATACCTGACACCTGCAATTTACAGGAGAGGTTTATTTGGCTCATGGGTTTAGAGGGTTCCGTCTATGGTTGGCTGGCTCCAAGGAAGAAACGGCCTGGAAGAAAGGCATAGCAGAGGAAAGCTGCTCACCCTGTGGTAGCCAGGAAGCAGAAAGAGAAGGGAGAAACAGGGACGAGCATCCACTCTCCTAACCTGTGCCCCCAGGGACTTCCTAACAGGGCATTCAGCTTTGAACCCATCCATGGATGAATCCACTGATGTGTAAGCGTCCCTGTGATCCAGTCACCTTGCACACATGAGACTTCCAAACCATAACAATTTTGAAACCAAGTAATTTGGAGTACAGTTTGTGAGTTACTGATGTGAGGCAAACACCTTGCTGGTGAGCAGGGCAGAGGGAGTCAGGTCCCAGCCAGGGCTGGGGAGGAGGTAGGATGGAGTGGACAGGGTGTCAGGCATGCCAGTCCTCGGTCACCGGAAGGCCTGGATGGAAGATTTCTCTAAAATTGTACTGGATGCTAGATATGGCTACATGAAACCAGTTGAAAGAGACTGAGCAGGAATCTAGGCTTCAGAACTGGCTGGTCCAAGAGAGCAAGAGGAGTTTGAGAGGTTGGGGGTCCCCTGACCTGAGTCTGGGGGCAGCACCAGCTCAGCAAAGGAAGGCCATAGGGATCCAGTTGACAAGACCCAGAGTGACCTACTTCCAGCCCCAGGCTACTTTTCCCGCTATCAGGAGGTAGAAGGCTAAGTCTCTGGGCCAGGGCAGGGCCAGGGACACAGCATAATGAAGTAAAGAAACCCACTCCTGAAAATTCCCCTAGAGAAGAAGGCACAGTCTCTGCCTTAGAACAACTTCCAGTCTCAAGGTGAAGATGGACTTCTGACCCTCAGAATCCTTGGTCCAGTGGAAAAACACAGCCCCTGTTATTCATTCCAAAAACACTAATTGAGTGCCTACTGTATAGCCAACACTTATCAGCGATGAACAAATACAATTCCTGCTTTCTTGGAGTTTACCTTCTTAGAGAAGATATAATAATTAGCATAATAAATACATTTTGTAGTGTTGGGAAGCTGAAAAGAACTATGGAGAAAGAGGAGAAGTCACACATGTAAGGGAAGTGGGGTAGTGGAGGGGATGTGGCAGGTGTAATGCGGAGGGCAGAGTCAGCTGCCCAGTGGGAAGTAAGGGGAGCTGGGTGTGAGTATTTACAGGGTTCCTTTCGTGGGATATTCCCTTTACCTAGCAGAGGCTCCAATACATAGTGGTCCAACCTGCACCCAGGGGTCCCACGGGGGTATTGTGATTAAACTAGTGGTGCCCTGTGGCTTTTGTCCCACTTATGTCCCGTTTGTGCCTGCCTGCCCATCACCCCAGTGCTGGAACCCTAACTTTGTGCCCATCCCTGCTCCACCCCATGAGAACAGGTTCAAAGATCCTGAGCACACAGTTCCTGGGCAGGGAGGGCATGGTGAGTGGGGTGGGCCCAGGGCAGGCATCCTGGAGACACAGATAAGAGACCAGGATGTGAATCACTTTAAGTTTGCAGGCAAATGCCTGAAAGGTACAGAAGAGCTGGGCATGATGGTCATGGGGAATGCGTAAACTCACTGTGGTCTGGGAAGCTGAGTCAGGGGATCTCAAGTTTGAACCCAGCCCGAACAATTTAGTGATTTAGCCAGACTCTATCTCAAAATAAAAAGAAAAAAAAATTTTTAAACTGGGGATGTAGCTCAGTGTGAAAACCCTGGGTTCAATCCCTAGTACTGCAAAAATCTAAAGGGAAGCAGAGGAAAGTTTGGGAGTCCCATTCACTAAGCTGGAAGGAGCCCCTCAGAGCCCACCTCTGGCTGGAGCCCTGTGCAAGGTGTTTTGCCTCTTAGCTACATCTCTGCCCTGTGCATGGTAAAGCAGAGGAGTGTGGAGAGTAAGGCAGGAGTGTGTGTGCAAAGATGGCGGAGTCCAGCTGGGTGTGCAGGATTAGCGGGCAGTCAGATGTGGCCTGGGAGAGGGAGGAGTTGTCTCCATGAGGCCAGGCACTCTGCCTCTGCCCCCACACACGCTCACACTCCAGCCCCATCCCAGGACAGCGTCTGGGGGAGACCCCACCTGGGTGACACTGAGTCCTTCCCGCTAGGTCCTTGCTGCTGTTGGTGATGGGAGCAGCCCCAGGGAAGCACAGTAACTCAGCTACCGCACAGCCTCATAATCACATGTCAACCGCACGGCTGATGATTACTGCTTTATCACAGGCTTGTAAAGTCCCCACATCACCATGAATCACGGGCATTGCCAGCCAGAGCCCAGAAACCAGCCAACTTGGATTGCGGCTGCCCGACAAGCAGCTGCTGCGGTCGTCTGTGGTCACCTTCTGGGGCCAAGGCCCTTTCCACCTGCTGCTTCTGGAAATCAGGAGGCCACAGGGCTGTGATGGGCTGCAGGGCTCTCCCAACCAGACTCCCTGGCCCAGTAGGGGGATGCTGAGTCCCAGCCATGTTCAGCTCTCAGGCCTGCCAGTCACCAGCACTGTGAACCCCGGCATCCTCATCTATGAAATGGGGCTGCAGAACTTAAGCAAAATATTGTCTTCAGCACACTTTGGAAACACCAGTGCACCAGGTTTATTCACATTACAATTGTTCACTGCGAAGACCTGACCCTGGCTGACACTGAACCAGGGAGCGGGGCTACACTCGAGGCTGTAGCAGCACAGAAGGTCAGAGGGAGGACAGAGAACCTAGAAGGGAGCAGGCAGCAGCTAAAAGTCAGGACGAGAGCACCTAATAGGACCAACCAGCCCTTAGGATCTTCGAGTCTGGTGTGTTGCAAAGTTCTATTCAGAGGTAACCTGCACTGGGCAGGGCTTTCCAGAGACACGGACCCAAGAGCATGCATGGACCTAAAGAGAGAGATTTACTTGAATGGACTGGCTCACACAGCATGGAAGGCTGCCGAGTCCCAGCTTTCCAGGGTAGGCTGTCAGGCTGGAGAAGAAGCGATGTTTCAGTTCCAGCCTGAAGGGTGCCCGCCATCGTGGAACTGGGAGTAGAGGACCAGATCCTGCCCGCTCCAGAGCCCCCTGTCCTCTGCAGTAGCTGCGGAGGGGCCAAGGCACCCAGGCTGGAAAGTCAGCGGTGTCATCCCCACCAAGGCTGGCCCCTGCTTGCACAGGCAACTCTCTCTTTCCTGTGCTGGCGTTTCTGGGTCAGGGTTGCAGTTGCTACTAGATTGCAATTCAAGGATGCAGAAGGCCTTGAACAGAGGCCACGCCTATCCTCACGCCCAGCTTGCAGCTGTGGGTAGATGCCCAGCAGGTTTGCTGGATGAATGAATGAAGACAGATACAAAGACCATTCTCAAACCGGAAGTCCAACCAGAGAAAGGTGCACTCAAGATGGCAGAATCCACAGCCACACCCAAGAAGTGAGCCTCCATCCACTCTGCAATGAACAGGACAGTGGCTGAGTGGCACAGAAGGCCAGGAAGGCCACACCTGGCAGCAGATGCTAACAACACTCCTCCGTGGCTTCACACCCACAATGCAACTGCTCCCTCCGCAGATCCCCTGCCGCCAGCAGGGAACCAAGTCTGGCTCCCGGGAAGTGTTCAGCAGGACGAGTGGAGGCCAACAGCCCAGAGCATCTGTGGCAGAAAAGAAAAGGAAGTCGTCCTGGAAAGGTGGAGGCTGGCAAGCAGGGCGAACCCCAGACGAGAAACCCAATCAAGACCTTGTGGATGAATGAGCAAAACCAGGATAGGCGGCCTGGGACAGAATCATTCTGTGTGCAGCTTTTTTAGTCGCTATTAAAAAATACCTGGAGCTGGGTACTTTATAAAGAAAAGAGATCTACTTAGCTCACAGTTTCGGAGGCTAAGAGTCCAAATGGCAGTGTGCAGCTTTCGTAAGGTCCCCCTACCCACCTTGGCTGTGTCAGGGTGTAGGGGAAACATTAGGCAAGGATACATTCGGAAAAAACCACATGGCTTAATTGAAAGTCACATTCAGGGCTTGGACTCACTTTTTTGTAACAACTTGGTCTCGAAGGATATAACCAGGTCCTTGAGAACTGCATTAATCTCTTCCTAGGGTGATGACCTCCTTAACTTGTGCTACACCCCACCCGTTAAAGGTTCTGCCACCACCTAATATCAAGCTTTCAGCACAGGAACTTAGGGGAACAAACTCAAACTGCTGCACTTCCAGGGACAAGCATCAATCAGAGAAAGGGGAGCTGTGTGTTCATTGAGGGAGGCCGGAGAGCCGGGGCTCTGGCTGCACAGGGTCTCCCAGCATCTGGTAATGAACCCAGAAGGAGAATGGTGTCAGCCCCACCCCTGTCTCAGGAGCCTCTGGAGGCTGGGAGATTTCCTGCCAGCTGTCAGCACAGCGGGTCTTCAGACTCTGGGTGCCACAGGTGAGGGAGAACCCCCACACCCCAAGGAACAAAAGGAAAGATAGTAACAAAGGGACATTTTGGCAACTCTCTCTCCCCATGCCTAGTGTTAAAGGGCTTTCCCTGAAGGCCATGGAGACAGAGAGAGGAGGGGCACCTATCTGCGGGGTTCCCCTTCAATGTCCTGAATAAGACTGTTTGCATCCTGTCCTCCTCTTCCTCTGAACAGGGGTGCCCAGCCTTGGCCAATCTTGGCAGCCCCCTGCAGGACAGGTCTTTTAGAAGCACTGATGCCCAGACCACAGCTCAAAGAACCTTAGTGACTTGGGAACAAGACAACCAGTCGTCCTTTTTTTTTGGTACCGGGGATCGAACTCACGACCTTGTGCTTATCAGGCAAGCGCTTGAGCTGCGGAGCTAAATCCCCAGGCCGCAGTCTTCCCTTTTCTATTCTCCATATCTCATCTGTCACAAGTAAGCCCAAAAAAATTCTTGCTGAAGAAGTGAGTGGAGATTTTCTGACGGAGGATAGTTACACAAGACCAGCTAGTGAGGGTGGCAGGGGCCATGCCGTGTGTGCCCTCCAGAACACGTTAGTTCTCAGGCCCCAGGAAGTTAGATGGTGCCTGGTCCCTGGGCTGTGGCCAGCAGTGATTGGATTATTTCCAGGCCTGCTCTTCAGTGTGGCCCACCCAGCCCCACAGTTCTCTCTCCCTCTGCCTCGAAGATGTTGGAGGCCATGGTGACACGGTGAAGGTGACAGAGGGCTGTCCAACATTCCATGGCCCTTTGTGGGTGAGAAATCAACTCAGTGTGTAGCCATGGAGATGTGCGAATCCGTGCATGACAGCCCTGTAGAGCATATCCTGACTGAGTCTGTACTGTGTGGGCTGTAAGTAAGAGTCTGGGACTAAAAGCAGAGAAAATAGGGGTTTCCTCTGCCACCTCAAACTGTGCACAGGCAAGTGAGGTCTAGCAGTGTGGTGAAGTGTGTAAAGAAAGACCCAGGCCCTCTTTGTCTACTGCATCTGTCTCCTGCATGTGTCCCCATCCCCACCCTGTTCACAGATGGCTTCCACACTTCTTGACATCATGCTCAAGTCACATGACAGTGTGCAAAGTAGCAAAGGAAGGGGAGGCAGAAGCAACCTTTCTCCATCTTTCCCTTCTTAGGAGAGAGCAGAGTCTATCCCAGAAGCCTCAGCTGACTTGCCAGAATCAGGTCCTGTGGCCAAAGCCAGCTGCAGTACTCGATGGATGACTGTGTAGCACCATCTGCCAAAGTGAGTTATGCCATCGTGGAAGGGCTCAGTGTGTCCTCACTGCCCACCACACCTGGGCAGGGAGACGCTGCCTGAAGCGGCTGCTGTGCCAGAGGTGGGAGGTTTGCCTGTCGCTGTGCGTTGGCTGGGGCAGCTCCCGTGGCATAGCCTAATTACTAACTGCAATTTGTCCCTGAGTTGGTGATTTGGGGAGTGCACCAGGGGACCCATTGCCGTCTCACAGAGGCAAGATACAAAGGCAGGATCATTTGTTTTATTTCCTCTTTCAAAAGCTCCTTATGAGCCATGTCTTTTATGACTGCATACTCATTATACCTGCAATGCATTCAAGTCTCCTCTACGCATAGTTAAGAGTCTGAATTTTTTTTTTCCTTCAAAACACTCATGAGAAAATACTTACAGGTGACACTGGGCGTGCCTGTGGGGTGGACTTTGCTCTGTCACAGGAAGAGGCGATTTTAGGGCCATGGCTCAGACATTACCCGGGACTATTAGCACTGGGAAGACTAGGCAGGCTGGGCTGCCCATGAAAACCAAGGAGATGATGTATCCTGCAAAATCTCTTCCCTATCCCCCAAGTTCCTAAATCGCACTTGGGGTTACCACTTAGGTCAAACAATGTTCCTGAAAGTTTCCCTCAGTGTTTATTTGGTAGAACCTGAGGGATCAGGGCAGATATCCAGCTGTTTGTAAAACAGTGAAGTCATTTCCTTCCAATTGATGAATGGCTGCTGTACTGAGCCCTGAGGATCTATCCTTGCTGCTGGCGGTCCCCACCCCATCCTCAGGGACCCAGTCCTCCCCACAATCTAGCAACTGAAGAGTTAATGCCTGGTGTCATGGGGCTCTTCCAAGACCCTGCTCCAGTACTGACTAGCTGCTGTACATGCAGCTGTTAAATATTTTGGCTGTCACTTCCTTTCAGTTGTAACCCCAAAACGGTCCATTGGAAGGCTCCTGATTTAGCTGAAAAATGATAGCAACTGCTGTATTCTATGCCATAATTTACTCACATTTGCATTCATACGAAAGTGGTGTTTTAAAATGTTATCTATCAAATGCAAATACTGCTCCAAGAAGGTTCACAGTGCTCCCTCTGTGGCTCTGGTCCTTTTCACGCGTTACTGGGTGCTGTCCAGGTAGGTAGAGTACCAGTTTGGAGATCAACTATCCAAGTAGATGGAAATGAACCATCTACTGTCAGAATATTGCTGCCCAACTGTGCATCTGGCATCTAGAAAGTCAAGCTTCGCTTTGGGGAGCACCTCACCCCTGCTCTCTACCAGCTACTCCTCTTCCCACTCCCATTGCCCCAGGCTCACGGGGTTCATTTTCAGACCCTCAAATCTGCCCATGTCTTCCTGTCTCCAGGCCATTGCTAACGCTATGTCTGCCAGCAGGACTGCTCTTTCCCTCAGCATAGGCCCCAAAGTCAAGCTGCAACTCCCTCTCCAGAGCAGCCCCCAGACTGTAATCTCGTCCTCCCTCTTGTTCTCCAACCCGGCTGCTGGCTTGGATCTCCTTCTACCCAGCATTCCAGGGACTGACATTCATCTTTTGAATGAGACTCTGAACTCCTCAAGGGAGGGCCACATGCCCCTCATCTGTGTCCTCAGTTGAAAAGGTCCGTTCCATAGCTGAACCACACGTGCACTTTTTCACAGCTTGATGGTGGCGGATGACATTTTCATCTCCTAAGACAGGCTGGGTAGAGCATAGGCAGCCCATCTTGATGAGCACAGGGAATGGCTTAGATGAAAGTGGGGCCCCAAAGTTCGATGAGGGCAAGGTTATGAGGTGCAAACTCCTCCCATAGCATAAATTTCAAGGGGCATCACAGTTGCGAGTACGGGTTCTGGAGCCTCACTGGCTGCATTCAAACCTGCCCCTGCTGCTGTAGGACTTGGACCAGACTTTTACCTCTCTATGTTCTTATCTTCATAGTGGGGATAACGGCACCTCCCTCTTGGCTTTGTGTGGGAGAATTAATGAGTGAGCATTCAGGGGACAGTGATACATGTGAGGTCGTTGTATCTCTTGGGATCTGGTGACAACTCCAAAACAGCCTCAGCAAGCTGGGTATCCTGCAGTTTAATCCCTCTTTCCTTCACCATGTGCAGACTATCACAGTCTCCCCACAATGTCCTCTCCCCACTCCGTAACTGTGTATGTCTACTTTGGGATGATTTTACCTCTCACATTCACAGATGTGGTTTGGTGGTTTTGTAGCTCCTAAATCCTGGGCTATACACTGACCGTGTAGGTTGTTTCTGAGGTTAACAAAAGACAAACATATAAAAAAGAAAGGTTATCACTTGTCCCAAAGTCTACCATCTCCAAAAGTTCTTTTATCCTGCCAGAACACATTCTCTTCACTTTTATCATGATACCCAATGTTTTGGACAATTAGAGATTAATTCCATTTAGTAAACTTTCAAAAGAAAGAAAGAGGGGAAGGAAGGGAAGTAAGAAAAGAAGATGGCAGACGCACTTTTAGTTAAAAAAAAAAGAGCAGTTATTTGTAATTCAGTGTAAATTTGTTAAATCAGACTGCCTTTCTGACACTTATCTGATACTGATCCACTTGGAAGACAGCAGTGTGGTTGGATGTGGATTTAATAAGGAAAAAAGCAGTTTCAGAGCACATTTAGGAAGATCAAGCCTGGGTGGGAAATCCAGATTGTAGACTGGGGCCGCAATGAGAGTGGGGGAGCCCAACCACCAAAAATCAGCATCAGGAAAGTAAATCCAAGAGGTTGGTAAGGGCAGAGAGACAAAGGAATGATGGGGAAGGAGCTCGGGAGAGAATTTGTTGGTGACGCTCTTCCATCTCCAGGATGTGCCCACTGGAGTGGTCAGAGAGCCATAGCCTCCAGCTCCTGTGAATCTGCCCTCCTCATCTTACCTGACCCTGTGATGATGGGAGCCAAGTCCTCTCCATGGTCCTCGGGGTCAATGCAGTGTGCGGGAGGAAGTCGCCTCGGACTCCGTTATCTCCCCACCCCTTTTCCCTGTCATCTAGGGAAATGGGAAACCTTAAACTCCTGCTCCTTTTCTGCAGACCACAGCTTTCTCAGTGATGCAAAGGCAGTCACTGGAATAAATTGCCCACCCCCAACCCCAACTTCAGTCCCCGCCATTGCTGACTTGACCCTTCTTAGTAAAGCAATCTAATGGTTTAGGCAGATAACAGTTCATCAGGGAACCAAAGAGCTGGAGGGACCTAACAGAGCACCCGGTCCTGCCAGTTCATCCAACAGACGGTGAGGCTAAGACTCTGTCCCAGAGGGGTGTGGCTCCCCAAAGTTCCACAGCAGTTGAGGGTGGGGCCACATCTTGACCCAGGGTGGTTGATGCCCAGCTCCCCTCCCCTACTCTACCCTCATGGGCACTGGGGTTTCTGCCTATGATCTCTGATTCATCAGGATCTTGAAGGCTCCCCTGTTCCTAGTCCATGTAGCTGTTGCCTGTGTATAAGACGCCATGCTAGATTTTGAGGAAACACTTTTATGGCCTGTGTTGTTATACATAAGAAGATACTTTAAGCTGCAAGTAACCAAAACCCCCATCCCAACTGGCTTTCACAGGAAGCCATAGACAGCGCAGAGCAGTCGCACTGCCTTAGTGGGGTCACTCAGCAGCTCGGTATGGTATCCCCACTTCTCTGTAGTTTTCTAATCCACCAACTTTCCTCCTTCGGCATGGTGGTTAGCTTCCCTCTTGACTCAAAGCCACCACCAGCAGTCACAGGGTCACCTCTAGGCACAGTAACATCTCATCATGGAAGATAACCCATTTTCTCATAGGAGTCTTTTTCCATCACCCACATGCTCCCTGCAGAATTCTCTCCTCCCATCAGTCAGGATTAGGTATATGCCCATTTCTAATCCAGTGATGGCCAAGAGCAATAGGGGTAACCAGAGCTGATTGAGATTCCCTCCAGTGAGGGGGTCCGTGGGGGAGGGGTAGACACTCAAGAAAGGGGCGACCAAGAAGACAGCAGTGCAAGTGAGCCAACACTCAACAATTTCTGCCCCATGGTGTCACCAACACCAAAAACAAGGGTCAGCTACAAGCTAGGTTGACCAAGTTCAAACCCTTGCTCTGTTGCTTACTGGTTGTGAGACCGCAAGTGGGTTATTTCACCTCTCTGTGCCTCAGGTTCCAGGGGGAATATAATAGAATCTACCTCCTGGTACATTAAAGGTGGCATAAATTAACATACATAAAATATGCAAATATATGGAATATATAAGAGACTGGCCCACGGTCAAAATTATGTAGGTGTGGCTGTGTTAGTTGCTTCCTAAATCCTTCCCATTTTACACACATAAACACATACACACACGCACACACGCACGCTCACTTCACATGCCTAACATCACTGCCACAGCAATCTCATTGGGATTCCAGAGCTGACCTGCATTATTCAAACCTCAGGACCTCACACATGCCAGCTCTTGTGGAGATAAACTTGCCACCATCTTTCCTACTGACACTTAAGAGCCTGAGTGACACCTCCTCCTCCATAAATCGCCCTGGTCCTTCTGGGTTGGCTGAGCCCACCCTCAGCCATTCAAGCCCCCTCTGTCTCCCTGGGCTTTCTGTGCCTCTGCCATTCCTACGGCTCTGAGCCAGGGCCTGTCTCCCCTCCTGGACTGGGGACACCTTTGCAGCAAGAACCACACTTGACCTAGTCTTTGACCTCTCCTTAGACCACAAGGCTGTGCCCTGCATATTAAAGTATTCTCAGTAAATATTTCTCCAGTTGCATTGAATGGAATTAAATTTCACAGTCTCTGTTCTCAAGGAGTTGAGTCTCACTGGGAACAGGACAGACACGTGGCCAAATGTGCACCCCCAAAGCGCCTGAGCCTCAGCTCCTCCATCCTTCACACCCCCTGCCTGCGACCTGGAGTCCCTTCCTAGTCCCCACAGTTCTTGGGCACCTGGCAAAGTCCTCCTCTTCCTCCAAGTCCCCCCGTCCTGCACTGCCCCCTCCATGAAGCCCTCCACAGTGACACCCCACTCACTCTGATGCCTCTGAATTTACTGTGGCATTCTGCACAGGTTGCCCTCTGCCACCCTCTTCCACCTGGATGCGCCTTGAGAGCCGGGACTGCGTCTTTCCTTGTCAGAGGGAAACCTTCTCTAGTAGCAGAGTGGGTGAGCACGCGCCTTCGTGAGCAACCCCGGAGCACCGCGAGGGATTTGCATTGTCTCTCTGTCTCCTTCTTGCAACAGCACCCCTAGGACCTTGGTAACAACTTGACAACAGACTGAGTCCTCAAGAGGCGGGCCAGTCTGGAAGCCAGGAGCCACACTGGCTGAGGGCGCCAGGCGTCCTGGCCTAGGAGATAAACGTGTAATTAGTGTAATCCTGTTCAGTGCTCGCTCTAGACTGCAGTGGCGATGAGCAGAGGTGCCTCGGGCTGGGGATTACACACACCTCCAGTCAAGTGGCCACTGCGATGCCAGGAAGGGGGCTTTCTCCGGGGAGCAGCCCGCGTGGGAACAGCTGCTCAGGCATGCGCTTATTTCCTGAGCCTGCCATGACCCATTGATGGTGTCCGCCAGGGGTATCTGCAGTTGTCACTGCTGGTTTTCCATGGTGATCACATCCTTGATGGTCCCCCAGGATTCAGGGACTATCTTGTCCAGATTCCAGAAGTACAGACCAACTCTCAGGGATGCCCCCAAAGGGCCAGAAGACACATAGCCCACAAGCCCACCCAGGTTCTGACCATCTAGTTTGGCCGGAAGAGAATTTGACAACTGAGAATGCTGCTTGTTTTCAGGTGACATAGGTGGCTCGCTACCAGCATCCATGGCCTTGCCAGCCACTCTGCTTTGGTCTGTGTGTGGAGGTGGAGGGCTGAAGAATGGGGTACAGGCATGGGGATAGGGGGCTGTATTGGCTCTGTCTGTGTGTAGGTCTCTGTATGTCATCTCTGAGTATATGTTTGTATGTGTGGTTCTACATGTGAATGTGTGTGCATGTGAATATGTGGACATATGTGTGCATGTGTCTATGTGTGTGCATTTCTGTGTGGCGTGTCTGTGTGCTGTGTCTCCATGTTTATTTCTGTGTTTCTGTGTGCACACGTGTGCATATGTTGACCCAGAGAGGAGCAAGATCATCCCTCACGCCTGAGTCATGTTTCAAAAACAATGACTGACCCCTTATTCTTTATGAGCGATAATCAGAGCCCTGGTGCTTTCCCATGGGACACTGAATGTTGCCTGCTCCTTCCAGAACACAAAGCCAGGGTCATAGTTTTGCTAAGACCTCCCATCCCCTGTCACCAGCTCATCTTCCTCACTGAGTAAAGGAAAGCTCCTCCCTGGTCACCCAGGGACCACAGTGTCACACTTCACCCCCGGCGTCTACCCTTCTCTCCTTACTGGCCCCTTCCTCTCCTGTTCAGAGGAGCTCCTAGTGTTCCTGGTTGCAAACCATTCTCCTCTCCACCCCAGTCAGTGTCTCAGCTGACTTGGCAACATCATGTGGTTTCAAGGTGGCCTCCCAGGGGCTGTAGCTCCTGCTGCCTGAAACAACTTGCCAACCCTGTGAACCACCACTTCTTCACCTGCAAAACCAAGACCTTGATGTCCCCTGAGAGGATGAAATGGGAAGATGCTCCCTGGACTGCAGGAGGCCCTGCCTGGGGCTATTACAGTGGTCAAAGCTCTCAGCAGCCGTTAGCACGTCTTAGAAGCCAAAGCCCCACTGCCACCCCTCTCTCTGTACCCTACCTTCCTTCAGGGTCTCCCGTCAGATCTCTGTTCCACTTCTGCCAGTGTCTGCCTTCACAGCTCCTCCCAAAGTGCACGTACTCCAGCCCTTGCCAGCCAAAACATGGGACTCCGCCAGCTCATGGTGATAAAACGAGCACCTTGCACTCTACAGTGTGGTTCTGTGGTCCCTCAGGTCCCGGTCCTCAGTGTGGGGGAGGGATGCACGGCTATATTCGGGGTGCTATGTTTACGTGCACACATGCAGCATGTGGAGGTATCAGGGGCAGGGGTTGCATATGTGAGGGGCATCCAGGTCTCTCTGCCCTGAAAGAAGACAGGTCCCTCTCTTCTCCCTGGTGCAGGTTGAACAGCCCTGCTTTCCAAGGTCCCTAGCTAAGGATGGATTTCCCACAATTCCTTGAGGCAGGCACTGAGCTCTAAAGCTCTTCCCGAGCTGGTATTCATTCCAGGTTTTTAGTACCTGAAGTCTTCCCAAGCACAGGCAGCACTTGGCTGTTTCTTAGAGACACAGAATCTCAGGCTCCAGTGACCAGATTGCACCTCATGGCAAAAGTGATCAGATACTCAGCCCCACAACCACTGTCACTTCTTTCGTAGAGGACTGAACAGAGGCTCTTCTGCAGCCTTTGAAGAAGCAAGCTTCCTGTGTGATTAGACCTATGGGCAGTCTAGAAGCAGGTGTGAACCACCCCTGGCAACCAGAGAAAAAGTGGGGATCTTTCCTGGAAACTCCAAGGAACAGAGTCCTGCCAGCGATCAGAATGAGGTTTAGATGGGATTGCAACCCCGAGCAACGCCTTGCTTTCAGACTGCTATGACCCTAAATAGAACTGAGATGCAACGTGCTCAGATTTCAGGTCCACAGAATTGGTGAAATAATAAACTCATGTAGCTTTAGGCTGCTGTATTTGTGACAATGTGTGGCACAGCAGTACGAAACTAAGATATCTAACATAAGGAAAAATCCTAAGGGCCATTAAGAAGCCCAGAGGAGTAAGTGTCCAATGCTGGATCTCAGGGCAGTGTCTACACAGAAAAACTGTGACCTAAGTCCCCGTATGACTGTCTTAGCTGGAGTTCAGCTTCCCAGGACCAACCCAATCTTTCCAGGCTGGGACAAGTATTTCCTTCCATGAAAGTGGAAAGAGTAAGGTTAGTTTCCCTTTAAATATTTGGACTTAAAACAGGGGCAAGGGGAGTCCTGCTCTCCCAT
Source organism: Dasyprocta punctata (assembly GCA_004363535.1). Taxonomy (NCBI): domain Eukaryota; kingdom Metazoa; phylum Chordata; class Mammalia; order Rodentia; family Dasyproctidae; genus Dasyprocta; species Dasyprocta punctata. The sequence goes on along the minus strand of RJWM01004345.1, from coordinate 61,426 downwards.
ACGTTGTTAACATGACTAAAAATTAGATCAGCTTCTCAAAGTACAATTTGAAAAGATCTATTAAATTGCAAAATATGTATATCCTTTACTCCAGTGATTCTCATTTTAAGAGTTGACCCTACTGAATATTAGCATGGAGCCAGCATGTATTTATAGAAGGATAGTCATCGTGGCATTATTTGCAAGAGAAAAGAAATCGGCAGTGCCCATCAATAAGCAATTGGTTAGACAAATTGTTGTTCATTCATACTGGAATACTATCCAGTCACTGAAAGAATGAATTTCATTTACGTGTGGTGACACTTCTGTGTCGTATCTGTGATATACTGTGAAGGGGGAAGCAAGCTACAAAGAACTATACACAGTATATCATTTTCGTCAAAAGTAATTACATATTTATATGTTAAAATATGCATAGGAAAAATGGAAAAATATAAACCAAATTTTTAGAAACAGTTATTTCCTGAATTATGGGGAAATTTCTGTCTTATATATACTTCTGTATTATGCTGTGTGATGGGAACTTTCTACATAATACATTTCTGTATTGTTAGAAAAATTTACTGTGTTTATTTGTTAATTTTATTATAAAACAAAACAATAAATACATTCCTTAAAGATCAGATTAAACACCCCTAGATTCTTCACTGACCATGGGGAAAACAGATGCGTGCTCCTCAGACTCTGAGCTCCTGACCAAGGCAGACCCCCCACAGGTCTGCAGAACCCTGGCACAGGGGCCCCAGCCCCGAGTTGTTATGTAGTACAGAATCAATCATGCCCAGAGAAAGGGGTGCTGCCTGGCACAATGGCATGCACATGCCTGTAATTCTACCACTCTAGGAGTCTGAAGTAGAGGGATCACAAGTATAAGCCCAGCCCGGGCACCTTAGTAAGACCCTGTCTCTAAAAATAAAGCCGGGCATGGTGGCACATATCTGTAACCCAGCACTCAGAAGACTAAGGCAGGAAGATTGCCATGAGTTCAAGATCAGCCTGGGCTACAAGGTAAGTTCAAGAATAGCCTAAACTATGAAGAGAGATCCTGTCTCGAAAGAAAGAAAGAAAGAAAGAAAGAAAGAAAGAAAGAAAGAAAGAAAGAAAAAAAACTGGGGATGTAGCTTAGTGCAAAGGCCCTAGGTTCAATCCCCAGTACTAAACAAAGAAGAGAAAGGAAGAAAGGAAGGGAGGAAGGAAGGAAGGAAGGAAGGAAGGAAGGAAGGAAGGAAGGAAAAGAGACAGAAGGGGAGGAGAGGAAAAGAAAGAGGGAAGAAAGAAAGAAGGAAGGGAGGAAGAGAAAGAGGAGAGAATAAATAAATAAATAAATAAATAAATAAATAAATACAGGGAACGTAGTTTAGTACAAAGACTCTAGGCTCAATCTCCAGTACTGAATAAACAAGAGGAAAGAAGAAAGAAGGAACAAAGGAAGGAAGGAAGCATAAGGGACAGGAGGGGAGGAGAGGGAAGGAAAGAGGTAAGGGAAGGAAGAAAGAAGGAAGGAAGGAAGAGAGAGAGGAGAAAGGAAAGAATGAAAGAATGAAAAAAGGAAAGAAAAACTGGGGATGTAGCTTAGTACAAAGGTCCTAGGTTCAATCCCCAGTACTGAACAAAAAAGAGGATGGAAGAAAGGAAAGAAGGAAGGAAGGAAGGAGAAGGGACAGGAGGGGAGGAGGGGAAAGGAAAGGAGGAAGGGAAGGAAGAAAAAAGGAAGGAAGGAAGGAAAAGAGAGAGAGGAGAGAGGAAAAAAGAAGGAAAGAAAGAAGGGAAGAAGGAAAGAAAGAGAGAGAGCGAGAGAAAGAAAGAAAGAAAGAAAGGCCAAAGACAGGTGGCATGAAGGCGCCAGTCCCTCCCTGCCCTCCCTGGCTGCTGTAGGGGGGCCTCCCCTGAAAACCTCATGTGCCAATGGGTCGCCATTGTCATAGTATTAAAAGGTAGAAATTTAGGAGATGATTAGACCATGGGGGCTCTGAGCTCAAGAAGGGGTTAACATTGCCATCCCAGGATGAGTTTCTGATGAAAAGGGAGAGTGCGGCCAGGTGTGCTCTCTGTCTCGCGCCACTCGCCTGTCCTCGTGCTCTGCAGTGACTCAGCAAGAAGGCTCCCGCCGGACACAGCTCCTCTTGGACTTGGCAGCCTTCAAAACAGAGAGCCACACACTCATCTCTTGTTTACACGGCGCCCAGCTGTGGCGTTGTGTCACCCGCGGGAAGCAGGCTGCAGCCCTCCCTGCCCTACACAGCCTGGAGCAAGATAAGGTCAGGTGCACAGGACCCTTCTCATCCTGGAGACCCAGCCGCGCCAAGTGGCTGCCCTTAAGCTCTCAGCTGGCGGGGCCCGGATGTCCCAGGCCAGATGGGGCGTGTCTCTCTCTGTATCCCAGAGGAGCACAGCTGTACCATTGGGACACTTTACCTTTTCCTTATCGAGCTAAAAATAAAATAATGACTTTTCCAGGCATCAAAATGCTACTTGTCACACCCGGGGACTAAAAGTTTATTGCAACTTTATTAAAATCTCCGAGATAAATTGAAGAGTCATGATCTCCAAGTAGCTGATAGAAGTCTCTGTCTCCCTGCAGATGTTTGGGTTTCCTATTAAGAAAGTTGTCACAAGTCATTTGGACCAGAGCGTGTAGTTTTAGACTGCCAAATGTTGATTAATTAAGCCGATGTTTGGATTAGTTCTGCCTGATAGTTTCATTAGGGAAAATGACTGAAAATGTGGAAGAAACTAACAAGAGAGAACAAGAAGGCATCATTCCATGAGTGAGACTTAAGGAAGCCCACCATACCCATTAGTGTGTGTGTGTGTTTGTGTGTGTGTGGCTCTGTGACTGTGAGGATTCACAACAGTCAATGTGAATTTCATTCCTGGTAGCTGCTCCTTTTCTCTCCCTGTCTTCGGGCCTGACATCTCTAGAATGATTTCTCCAAGTCAAATGCCACATATTCATGGAGTCTTGGGCCAATGAGCTAGAGGCCACCACACCCCAGCCACTTTAGAGTGACCACCATGGAGCTTTAAGGAATAACCAGAGAAAGTCTGCCAGGGAAGGCTTGGCTGGGGATACATTGATTCCTGCTCCCCAGAAGGTGGCAGAAATGCTGGGGGAAAGACAAGATTCTCTGTACAGCTAGAAGATAGCACTATAAGAAGCCCTCATTATGGCTCCAGAGTCCCTGTGGTTCCCTCTCATCACATGGTTCCTCCTTGTTTAGCCATCTGTCTTCCCCTCCAGCCCAGAAGCATGAGGAAGAAGGTTTTCAATGTAACAGGTCTAACACAGAGAGAACAGAATAGAGAGCGCATAACCGAGATAGAGACAGCTTCTAACAGCTCAAGCAGTGAGAAGTTGAAAACCATCTCCTCAACACCCATTTTCTATTCTGCAAAGAGGCAATCATAGATGTGACCACTGCCTAGCAACCTTGGTGTCCAGGACTGATGTCCAGGCTGTTCCTGGTGACTAAGCAAGCCAGGACCAAAGCCAAGGTAGAGCCAGCCAAGGCCTGATGCTGAAAGCCTGAACCCTGAGGCCGCTACTGTGCACCCCATAGAGGCAGTAATGTTGCCAGTAGGGCTGCAGAAAGCTGCAAAGGGGCCTACAAGCTCTGACTTTGGTGGTGCTGATGGCGTGGCAGAACCTGCCAGGGCTGAGCACTAAGAACTATAATAGTAAGAGCTGTGGCTGTGGGAGCTAAGAGGCCTGGCACTCTGGGCTCAGGGCTGTGGCATTAAGGACTGAGCTGGGAACCTCTGAATTCCACATTGCCAAGTTGAGATTTCCATCCCAATGGCACAGAAAGCTCTTTTGTCTGATTATGCACATGAATAAGATAGATACAGAGATGGACACATAGATAGAAAATAGATATATAGAGAGATAATAGAAATAGCTACATTAGATAACACATCAATAGATACATAGATAATAGATCTAGAAAGACAGCTGATGATCAGAATACACATTCTTCTCAGCTGCACATGGGATGTTCTCTAAAATACACCATATACTACCCCACAGAATATGCTTAAGTAAATGCAAAAGAATTGAAATTATCTCTTACATATTATCTGACAATAGTGCAATGAAATTGGAAATTAATGGCAAAAGAAAGTGCAAAATCTCCATAAACACATGGAAATTAAATAAAATCCTTTTAAACAACCAATAGGTCACAGATGAAATAAAAAACAAATTAGATAATATCTATAATTTAAATGAGAATGCAGATAAAACATACTGGAACTTATGAGACACAATAAAAGCAGTCCTAAGAGGGAAGTTTATGGTGATGAATTCTCATCAGAAAAACAGAACAAGCACAACTAATCAACCTAATGTTACACCTCAAGTTTCTAGAAAAGCATGAGCAAGGCAAACCCAAAGCCCATACGATGGAGGAAATTATAAAAATCAGAGCAGAAATTAATGCAATGGACACCAAAGAAACAATACAAAGAATTAATAGATTGAAGAACTGGTTCTTTGAAAGAAAGAACAAAATTGATTAACCCCTTGCCAACCTTATCAAGAAAAGAAAGAAAAAACACAAATTCATGCAATGAAGAATGAAAAGGGTGAAGTTACTACAGTTCCTGTGGAAATTCAGAAGATCATCAACACCTACTTTGAAAATCTTTATTCACATAGACTGGAAAGCACAGAGGAAATGGACAGATTCCTAGAAAAGTATGGATTACCAAATTTGAATCAAGAAGGTGTAAAAATTCTGAATAACCTAATATCAGTTAATGAGACTGAAAATGTAATTAAAAACTTATCAACAAAGAAAAGCCCAGGTCCTGATAGATTCACTGCTAAATTCTACAAGAAATTTAGAGGAGATTTAATGCCAATACTCTTCAAACTTTTTAATGAAATTGAAAGGGAAGCAATATTCCCTAACCAATTCCTGGAAGCGAGTATTACCCTGATACCAAAAACCAGAGAAAGACTCATTTAAAAAAGAGAACTACAGGCCAATCTCCCTAATGAACATAGATGCAGAAACCCTCAATAAGATACTAGCAAACAGTATGTAGCAAATCACTGGGAAGATTACATAACAAGACTAAGTGGGATTCATCCCAGGAATGCAAGGATGGTTCAACATACACAAATCAATAAATGTAATATATCATATCAACAGAGCCAAAGACCAAAAAAATCACATGATCATCTCAATAGATGCAGAAAAAACTGTTGAAAAAGTCTACCACTCATTCATAAAAACCCTGCAGAAAATCATAATAGATAGTCTTTACCTCAATCTGATAAAAACCATCTGTGACAAGCCAACAGTCAATAACATACTAAGTGGACAAAAACGTAAAGCTTTCACTCTAAAATCAGGAACAAGACAAGGATACCCACTACCACCACTCCTATTCAATATAGTTCTCAAAGCATTAGCCAGAGCAATTAGACAAGAGAGGGAAATAAAAGGAATAAGGATAGGAAAGGAAGAAGTTAAACTATCATTATCTATAAGATGACATGATACACTACATAGAAGACCCCAAAAACTCCACCAAAAGACTCCCAGAATTAATAATCAAATTCAGTAATGTAGCTGAATACAAAGTCAACACTCATAACTCAATAGAATTCCTATACACAACCAAACTCATTGAGAGAGAAATTAGGGAAACCACACCTTTCACAATAGCATTCAAAAAAGTGAAATACTTATGAATCAATCTAACAAAGGAAGTAAAGGATCTATATACTGAAAATTACAGTACTTTGAAAAAGGAGATCAAAAAGGATATCAGAAACTGAAAAGATATCCCTTGCTCATGGATAGGAAGAACCAAAATAGTGAAAATGGCCATACTCCCAAAATTGTTATACAGATTTAATGCAATCCTGATCAAAATACCATTAATATACCTCAGAAAACTAGAGAAAGCATTCCTAAAATTCACCTGGAAGCAAAAGAGACCTAGAATAGCAAAGGCAATCCTGGGGAACAAAGCAGGAAGCATCACAACCACTGACTTGAAATTATACACAAAACTACTATGATAAAAATCAGCATGGTACTGTCAAAAACCAGACCTGAGGATCAGCGAAACAGAGTAGAAGGGGCAGGCACTACAAACACACTCAGCCACCTTATCTTTGACAAAAGGGCCAAACATATTCACTTGAAGAAATATAGCCTCTTTAATAAATGCTGGAAAATCTGGCTCTCAGCATGCTAAAGATTAAAACTAGACCCATGTTTATCACCATGCACTAAACTAAAGTCAAAATGGATCCAAGGTCTAAATATTAAAACAGAAACACTAAATCTACTGGAAGAGAAAGTAGGTAAAAATCCTGAACACAGGGGTAGGAAGAGACTTCATGAACAAAACCCAAACAGCATGAGAAATACTTTAAAGCATAAGCAACTGGGATCTCATCTTAAAAAATAGCTTTGCACATCAAAAGAAATCACCAACAGAGTGAAAAGACAACCCACAGAGTGGGAAACAATTTTAGCCAACTGTCCCTCAGACAAAGGACTTTTATCTAGAATATACAAAGAATTGAAAAAGATCAGATCCCCCCAGATTCAAAGACCCAATTTGAAAATGGGCATCTGAGATGAATACACACTTCTCAGATAAAGAAATACAAATGGTAAACAAATATATGAAAAATGTTCAACATCGTTGGTCATTCAAGGAATTCAAAATAAAACAACACCCCAGAAAGAATGGCTATCTTCAAGAAATCAACCAATAGCAAATGCTGGAGGGGCTGTGGGGAAAAAAGGAAACTTTCTCTACTGTTGGTGGGAGTATAGATTGGTGCAACCACTATGGAATTCAGTGTGGAGATTCCTCAAAAAACTGAATGACATTCAATTCAGCTATTCCCCTTCTGGGTATCTTCCTAGAAGAATTAAAAACATCATACCACAGTGATATATGTGCACCGAAGTTTATAGCAACACAATTTGTAATAGCTTTATCTTGGAAACAACCCAAATACCCATCAACCAAGAAATGCATAAAAAAGATGTGATGTTTTTATACAATGGAGTATTACTCAGCTATAAGGTAGGATAAACTTGAGACATTTATAGCGAAATGGAAGCAACTTGAGACCATACTCATAAGTGAAATAAATCAGACTCTTGTGTGTAAACATGGTATTATCTCCCTAGTGTAAGAACCTGAAAAAATAAATAAGATCGAAAATGTACAATAGATATTGTGAAATGGGAAAAATTATTCAAAAGGAAAGAAAAATTGGAATGGGGTAAAGGAGAAAAGAAGAAAGGGAAAAGAAAAAACAAATAAATAAACAAATAAACATATATACATAAAATAGTTAAGATAGTTGCACTACTAATTACTATTCATTCATTGAAAAGAAAGGTTTGAGCTACATTGTTTGATCAATTTCTCATGCTTATTTCTTGTAATATGAGTGAATACTTTGAAGATAGTCATATGCAATGTACTAACCATTGCTACTCTTCCTACAATCGTATTTTGACATTTTGTACCATTGTTTTTATTGGTTTTTTTCCTTCAAAGTAAAAAAATGAAAAAATAGAAAAATAAAAGAAAGACGACGGAAACAGATAGAGAGGCAGAGATGCATACAGAGATAATAAAGCAGAGAGATGCTGAGTTGCTGCAGAGAGATGATATAAGAGACGCAGGCTGGAGGGCTCTGCAGAGCTTGGTATCAGGCTGCTGGAAGTTAGTTGATGGTTTCGACTTTTCTGGCTATAAAACTTACATTGCAGTCTCAAAAAAGCCCTTATCCTCCTGTTTGTTCCCCCAGTTACATCATTTGCCCAACCCAGAGGACCTCAGGACCCAAGACCTTCTTCACCCCAGAGGCGGGTCCCTTCTGCTGTCCTCATCTCTGCTTGTGTCTCAGGATCTCTCTCTCCACACTCAGCTCCTGGCAGGTGCCTGCTCCTACCTTGGGCTCCCTGCGAGGGCTGGGGGTTTGGCTTATTCCTGTCCCAAGTGTGACTTTCTGCAGAGTTTTATAGGGAGGTATTGAAAGGCCAGTATGGGATCCTACACCACCCACAGCTTTGGAAGCCATCTGGGAATAAAGGCCTTCATCTTCCTCCTCCTCTTGCTCCCTGGGGAAGCCCACTTGCTTCTTGATATCTAATCAGGAAAAAAAAAACCTTCAGAACCAGTTGATACAACTTAAAATTCTCATTTTAGAGAAAAAGACAAAACAGAATTGGCAAACATTAGAAACTGCCTCGGGTCTGGCAGTTCCCAGGCACAAGGCTAACACCTGGCTATATCTCCCCCTGCCCTGCTCCACCTTGACTGTCCCCTCCGCAGCGGGGTGAGTAAGCCTGCCTGGTCCTCTCTTCCATCCCACACAGATGGACCTAACGCAGCTTGATGGACATCCTTCCTCCTTCACACTCACTTCCCTTCGCAGAGTCGGGGTTCCCTTCTGTACCCTGCAACAGGGATACTTGGATTACCTGGGTTAGGTCAGAAATGTGCCATAAACAAATGCCAAGGGAAGACAAGTTTCCCATCATGTCACCGAGCAACTGTTAAGCCATTTCTGAGATTGGCATAACCCATGTCCAGTGATACCAAAAGGCCAGTGCACCTGTGAGTGTCACTCCTGTGCCTGAGTATTTGCTCTGATCCCATGAAAGTGTGGCAGGAAAAATAGCAGTGTGGGCCTCCAGGTCCTGGGCTGGAATTCCAGCTCCTTTACCTCACCATGAAATAGTCTCAGGCTGGGTTCCCTAGAGGAGGAATTTGACTGATGGATCTCAGGACCGTCCAGGGGATGACCTGAGGAAGACCCACCATAGAGGAGTCCATAGGACAGAAAGGGTAGGGACCAACACTAAGATGACAAGACAAGGAGTAGGTCACCACTCTGAACACTATCTCAGCCCTGGGGGACCCAGGAGGCTCCTGCTCAAAGCCATGTTCTAGAGAGGTAACGATTGTGACACTCCCACCAAACCTGTCCTTCTGTGGCCGTGGGTGGCTGTGGGGTGTCATTCTGACAGAAAGCTCGCCACAAAACCCACCGAAGACAAGGGGGAGGCAGGACCCCATCTGCTCTACCGTCACATAACTTAAGGACTCTGACACCTGCACATCAATTAAGAAAAGCAGACCCTTGTCACGAATATTCTAATTGGAAGGCTGAGGCTTATTGCGGAGAATTTCTTAAGAGCAGATAGGTATCAGGATCCAATTTCCAAAGTTTCCAGCACTGAGTGGATGACCTACAACTTGAGTATCTCCAGGTCTTCTCAAGCCCCCACCCTCAGAGGACTGAGGACTTCATTTTATTAGGGGACTTTAATTCAGCAGCCCCAACATATGAAGTCAGTGCCCAGTTGCCCAACACAGCATCTCCTTCCCCAGAAACCACAGGTAGGTATTTTTCAGAGTCAAAGAAAGAGTAAGGGACTCGGGACCTGGGTCTACCAGTTGGCCCACCAGCCATGTCGCCTCAGCATTACATTTCTTCTTTTTTCTGTCCCTCCAGTAATCCACCCAGATATTCCACAGGTGTAGGGGGATTCAGGGGAGGAGATTATCTAAATGGGGATGCAGAGCCCAGGGCCAGCAAGAGAAGACTCAGCCTGCTTTCCCTCCTTAACCCCATGCTCTCCCCACAAGGGCCCAGAGCACTGGGCTCATGATTGATCTTTAACCCCCATGCTGATTTGTGACACCTTCAAGGACAAGGACATTCCAGTCCCCAGACCTAGGCCCAGAGACTTCATCAATACCCAGCATTGGTCCATCTTTCTGTCTGTGCTGTATTGGCCCAGGGTATGTCTACATGCCACTTGGCAACAAAAGGAGACCAGCGCAGAGGTGGCAAGCACTGTCCCGGGCACTAGCCGGGTGCTGTCCCGGGAGCGAGCGCATCACCCCAAGCAGAGCCCAGGCCCACATCCGCAGAGCCATATACAATCAGCCCTTGCTGATGGGTGCTGAGGGTGGAGCCCAGGCCCTGCCCACAACCTGGGCACAGGAGAGGCCGTGAAGACAGACACCGCCCTCTGCCCAGGCCTCACTCTCATGCCACCCCTGCAAGGCCAGTCAGTGATAAGCACAAAGTTACCAGCCTGAGAGATCAGACACAGGCCTGGGAGCTCAGACGCAGGCCTGGGAGTCTCCCGGCAAGCCACTTCTTCCCTTTCCTGGAGTTAAAATGAGCTGTGCTCAGATCTTCGCTGCCCGCTGGACTAAAGGCACCCGAGGGCATGCCCATCCATTATTTATCTTCACGTCACCCAGAGCGCCCAGCACAGGTGCTTAAAGCACATCTGTTAAATAAATGGACTGCCTGGTGGCAGCTGTGATGTGTCCTGGTGCCCAGTGGTGGCTGCAGAACGACATCTGGCAGTTGCCACACACACAGCCGCAGCACGCCGCGCTGGCCCTGCCTGCCTCCCCGCCTCTCCTCTGGCTCCGACCCGTCCCTTCCCACCCTTCCTTCTTTTCCTCATCATTTCTTTCCTTTCCTTTTTCCTTCCCTTCCTTCTTTTCTTTGTTTCCTTCCTTTCCCCCTCCCTTTCTTCCTTTGCTTCCTTCCTTCCTGCCCTCGCTCCTTCACCAGGATCTATCAAGCCCTTCTTCTAGACTAAGAACTGTGCCAGGTGACATTTGCAGGGCTTTAAAGATCTGCGCCCTCATGCCTTTGATCTTCTTCATCCACTGGGGACTTGGAGCATCTGGGAAGTGGAAGGAGCACCAAGGAACCCAGTGTGTGTTGGGGGACAGGCTAGGGAGGCCGTACCCACTTTATGGAAAAGACAAGCGCTGGGCTTACACTTCATGCTCAGAGGCTGGGGTTGGGGTGCAAGTTACCAGCACCTGCCTTCAAGTTTCCTTTAAAAAGAACTGAAAGAGGAAAGGAAGAAAAGGAGGTGAGGGAGGAAAGAAGGAAGGGAAGGAGGGAGGGGGAGGGAGGGAGGAAGGAGCAGCTCCCCAGCCCTTGCTAAACCCCAGGCATCTCCCTCTCTTCCGCTGACCCTCCCAGCAGCTCTCCACGGAGCCCTCAGGACAAAGCCATTCTGCTGGGGTAGACGTGCACTCCCGGTGGCTCTGGGCCTGGGAGGCTGACTATGGTGGACATCAGGGCCAGTGCCTGTCATGCACTCCCGCAGGGGCCCCATCCTCAGTGGCCTCCTTCTATCCCAGAAAGGAAGGAGCCCGCAGTGGCAGTGGCTTCCTGGCACTACTGAGCCTGAGCCCGGCAGCTGCGTCCTCCTCGCCCCCTTCAGCCCAGCCAGCTCCCAGGTCACGCGCAGATCCAGCCCCGCTGGCCCTGCTGGTGGTTTCCGTCCAATCCTACACAGTAGAGTTGGACAGGCTGCCTCAGGTCCAGAGCCTCAGCCTGGGGCCAGGGCAACACAGCAGAGATCCCAGCCTGTAAGGGGCAGAGCTGGGATTCAAACCCAGGCAGTCTGGCTCCAGAGCCCATGTGGGTAACGGTGCACATGTAGTCTTTAGGCTCACGCTTTTTAAAAAGTTTTCCGCTCACCTGAGTCCAAAAGTGTTCTGTGTGAGGAGTGCAGGAATAGATGGCCAAAAAATATCTAGAAAAAATATGAATGTTTTAAAGACATCTGCAATATATCCCCCAGCCAGGAAGAGGCTGTGACGGCCCCAGCCCATCGTGACACTCAGGCGGGGCATGCACAGAGCTGACCTTGTCCCCAAGGGCAGGATGCTGAAGGTCACAGGCCTCATATGCCACAAAAAGGGACACAGAGAGGTGTGGCTACTGCCACCCCTGGGACACTCCAGCCAGAGGCCATCAAGCTGGGGGTGATGGGCAGGGAGGAGCAGCCTGTCCACCCACCCCGCAGCACTGTGGGCCCCAAGGCCTCGTGTGTCACTGCTGCCGCCTGTGCGGCATGATCAGTGGCCTTCTAGGTGCCTGCTGAGTGCAGCAACATTTAAAAGCCTTAAATAAATTCCCATCTCATTTCCACCAGCTCCAATCCCAGCCCCAGCTCCCAGCCCAAGCGTGAAATGAGTAGGCGGGTTCTCCTGTCTCGCTGTCTTCCCAGGGCCCTGGGGGCCCCTGCATGACCCCGCGGCTCTTTCCCATCTCCAGTGCCGCAGCTGCAGCCTCTCCTCTCCATGCCCTCCTCGCCGGCCCCTTAGGCTGAGCTCTGGCCTCCTGTCCAGCACTGGCCAGGCTGCCTCCCACCTCCTGGGCCGCTGCGGTGCCACCACTAATGGTGTTCCCAGCACTGCTGCCTCCCTTGTGCAGCTGGCCTTCCAGAAGGGAATCTCCTTCCCTTGGGCCCCCAGAGCCTTCCTGCCATTCCACTCAGGGCTCTGCTCAAATCTCCACTCCCAAGTGTCCCCAGATGCTGCCATCTCTGAAGCTGCCGCATCCTATTTCATTCTTGCCCATCCTCCCTTAGTAACCCGTAATCCCTTTGAAGGCAGGGATGTGTCTATGCTCTTAGCACCCAGAGTGATGCCTGGACATGGGAGGTTGATGTTTGTTGAATGAAAACCTGCATACATGCATGTATGAATGAATGCAAGAGTGAATGACCATGAGTGATCCCAGGGTACCAAGAACCCCAGCCCAGGGATCTTTAAATCAGAGTAGGATGGTCTAAGTTCAGAGCCAGATGGCCTGACTTTGAGTCCCCACTCTGTCACTTGCTGGATCTGTGACCTTGGGTGAGCTGCTGAACCTTTCTGTGCCTCGGTTTCCTTACCTGCACAATCAAGAGGAGAACGTGGCTCACTGGCATGTAGAGTCCCAGTGAGGGTGGGTGTATGTGTGCGCCTGGCGTGCAGTAAGGGCTCTGGGCATGCTAAATGCACAGAGCAGATGCGACTGTGAGGGGACAATGAGGCCCAGGGGACACTGAACCTGGGTCACAGGAGGGGGGTTGTAGCAGCAGGCTGTGGCCTCAGGGACAGACAGGGGCTTCTGCTCACAGAGCTACCACTGCAGATGAGGACGGGTGGGCAGTCCCACTTCCGGCTTACAGGGGTGCTCTAAAGCTGGGGGAACAGAGACCCAGGGCCCGGGGGCTGGGAAAGGGGGAGGAGATACTGTCCCAAAGTAGAGCCAGAGGAGGGGATGAGACTAAGGGGGCTTCAGTGGGCTAGAGGACACTACCCCAACAGAATGCAGGGCCCAGGAGAAAGCGTGGCCTCTCTCCTGGAACTGGCCCTCGGATGGGGCATCTGAGGGTAGCCAGGTGGGTTGAGGAGGATGGCATGGGCAGAGGGCTCAGTGCCCACCCCAGGAAGAGGATGGCCTTGCAGTCCCTGTCCCGCCTTATCCTCCCACTCCCCCTTTTCGCAGTATGACAACTTCTGCTCTGGCAGGACCCACAGGGGCATGTCTCAGATGCTAGGTGGTGCATCTGTCTCTGAAGAGGCGATGGGTGCTCAAAGCAGATCACTCATTCCTACCACCACCAAGTGTGGCTGCCTGGCAAGGTCCAGCCCGGGGTCAGGGCAGGAGCTGAGAGAAGAGACTCGAGGGCGTCTGCCGCCTGGGAGGCAGAAGCCCTGAATGCCAGGGAGCGGGGAGATCAGTCTGGGTGGCCCCAGGGGTCTGCATGGAGCAGGTCGATAGCTGGCTCAGAACAGAGGCGAGGGGCCTCTGAGGCGTCCGGGGATGCGTGTGCTCAGGAGATCGATACGTAATCTAAGCAGATAGTCCCCTCCTCCCTCCCTGCCTCTTCCCTTGAGAGAATTGAAAGAGGGGGAAGCAAAAAAAAAAAAAATCTGTGAGGAGAAGAAAGGTCAGATGTGTGCTGATCTGTCCCGTGGGCATCCCCCTGCCCCTCCCAGGAGAGAACGGACAAGAGCCAAAGGGGAGCAAGCAGGGAGGTTTGAAGAGATGCGCCCTTGGGGGAGGTGACAAGGTGATAGTGACCTTCCCCAGTCCCAGCAGTCTGCTGGGAGACCCATTAGGACAGAAGCCCTTGTGGGTGTCAGGGGGTTAAGGGGGTGTTTTCCAGTGTCCAGGACTGATGGGAGGGTTTAGCTTGCAGAGCATTTATGAAGACACCCAGCCTGGATAAAGATGACTGAACCCAGATTTCGCTGAGGTTAAGGGAGAGGGAGAGAAATCTGAAACTGATGGGTTTCTTTGGGAAGGCAATAGGAGGCTCAATGAAAATTTGAGAAAGGCCAGAGGGCTAGGAGACCCAGAGACACGCAGATTCTCCTGTGGACAGCTACACGCTGGGCAAATGGCTGCGGTACAAAGGGACATAAGACATGGGTCCCCAGCCCGGCGGACTTTCCCTCCAGAAGGGGTCTTTTCCATCACACCAGGAGGGTGGCCTCAGCTCAGAGAGGAAAGCTGTGAGAAGACCAAGCATGCATAGCTAACACAGGAGCTGGAGGAGGGTTCAAACAAAGTGTGACCATTGCTCTGATCAAGGAGGAATGGGTTGGGGCACAATGGTTTCTTTCCCCCAAACTACTGTCAAGTAATGACATGCACCTGGACTGAAAAAGGTCAATAGAAGGTGTGTTATGAACCATTATCTCACTGTGGGCCTCAAGGTGGACATTTAGGGCCAAAGGATGAGCAGGGACACTGACACAGACATCTGGGAGACAACAGGTATACTGGGGCAGGAGGCAGAGCAAGATCTCACCCTGGAAGGCCAACTTAGAAGAACGATGAAGGAGCCCAGGAATCCGGGCAGAGCTCCAAGTCCAGTTTATTTCCTACTCAAATCTGGATCCTGTAACCCAACTGTGGACCCATAAACTTCTAGGGTCTGAAGTTTCCTGAAAAATGCAGACCTGGGAGTTTGCTCAAAACCACATGGTGGTAAATGGTGGAGTCAGGATTAGAACCCAGGACTGCATATATGAACAGCCTGGCCTACCCCCAGTCTGTGGGGAGTCCTCAGGATTCGGTCTCCCTGTGGAGGTGTAGCCCTGCCTGCAGGTTCACCCGCCCCAGCCATGGGTCCAGCCCCCCAAGGTGTGCAGGAGAAGACGCCCCTCTCTCGGGCTGCTCCAGGGGTCCTGTCCAAAAGGGAAGGTGACCATGTGTGGAGGACTCTAGGGACCCCTCATGGGGGGGCACGACTGGCATTAGACACTCATGCCTGGGTGGCGACACGACAGCTTCAGATCCCATGGCAGAGGTCCAGAGTAGCTCCTGAGGGCTTTTGGAGGCTAGATCAGAGCTCCCCTTGGCTCCCTTGGGGGTACCGAAATGCAGAGAGACAGTAGGGGAGCACAAGTGTGGGTGCAGGTGGCAGGAAGGGGGCCCGGTCTGGCTGCAGGCCCAGCTGAGGCCACCAGAAGTGGCCAGCTGTGCAGGTGACTGCCATGCTGGACCACTCTCTGTCTGACTCAGACTTCCCACAGGGGCCAAGAAAGTGTTCACTCGTTCATGCAGCCATCTGTTCATTCGTCCATTCATTCACTCAGCACTCATGGCGAGGCCTTCCCCCTGGAACACGTGGGGGAACAAGAGAGGTGCGAACCTTTCCCTGGGACATCTCAGGGGAATGAGGAAGCAGGCAGCAGGTGGACAGTTCTGACAACAGCCCCAGGACTTGGGTTCTGCAAGGGAAATAAGGCCGGAGAGGACAGAGAGAAGGACACAGGAGGAGGCAGGTATGGCTTATGTCTGGGAGAAGGTGGCAGGAGGAGCCCAGGCAGGGAGTGAAGGAGCCCCAGGATGTGGCTGTTTTTGGCTGTCAACTTGATTGCTCCGAGAGACACCCAAGAGATCCGCAAGGCACACCTCTGGGCGTGTCTGGGAGGGCCATGGAGGTGTGACCTTGGGAGCTATATCTGGTCTTGGTCCCTTCCTCTCTAGCTTTTGTCCTACTCCCTGCTTTCCTCTACCAGGCCCTCTACCTCTAGCTTTTGTCCTACTCCCTGCTTTCCTCTACCATGATGTTTCTGCCTGGGAAATGGCTGACCATGGACTAAAAACTCTGAATCTGCGAGCTACATAAACCCTTCCTCCTTAAATCATTTGTGTCAAGCATTTTGTCCCAGCAATGGAAAAGAAACTAATACAACTCCTGGGAAGCTCATTTCAGAAACAGAAAAACACAGATGGCCGTGATCTCTGTGTCTTTGGCCAACGTCTCCAACTACAATAGGACCTCTGGACGTGCCCTTCCTCCCCACCCTCCCTTCTCACCCTCCGCCCCACTGCCTCCAGCAGAGCTGTGTGCCCTTCTGTGCTTGTCAACAAAAGGAGACAAGCATTTAGAGATGAAATTAATCTCCACAGTACCCTCAATTGTATCTGAGGCCTGGAGGAAAGAAAGGGAAATCGCTGGCAGCTAGAGACACAGGGCTAAATGAAGGAAAGATGGCCATGCCCTCTGGATGACAGGAGGAGCAGGTTGAGAATTAAAGAAAGGTTCTTTACAAAGGTGCAGGCAGGGCTTGAGGAACCAGCAAGGTAGGCAGCAGCCTCTTAGGGCTGGGACAAGGGGTGCAGATTGGACTCCCTCAGGAAGTTGGGGGGAAGGGAAGTTGCCAGAATCCAGAAGGCAAAGCCAGTCTTAGGGCCAGCTTCCCTGGAGAACAGTGGCCTGAGCGGGGTCAGGTAGCAGCTGACTAGGGAGGGCTCACTGTTTTCCCTCCTGAGAGCTTCTGTGGGGGCTTCCTATTCACGGACCATTCAGAGCAGCAAGAGAGGAACCAGATGGATACAGCCCAGACAGGCCAGGGGCATGTGGATGGGAGAGGGGAAAGGAAAGAGATCCTGCACATTCATACATACATGTCCGCGCACACACACACACACACACACACACACACACACACAGTAGAACTCCACAAATGCTACGTTAAAGCCTGATTTCTTACACTAGTAATTGCTTGCCTGATGGGAAGGGAAATCCTTGCTCCAAGATCTGGCCCTACAATTAGCCAGCCCACCCTACCCCACGACATCTCCATGGAGCCCCAGGTCTTGTTACACAAACAAGCCTCCGCCTCCTCATTTACCCAGCACCAGCCATCCTCTCTGTCTTCTGTCCTAATGAGTAAACGGTCCAGCCCTGGGAACGGGAGCAGAGACAGGGATGGCACCGCGTCAGAAGAGTGAGCTGCTCACGGGCACAGGGTGCTACATCCGGGGTCTCAGGCCCAGCGAGCATGGTGGCTGGCTAAGAAAGCAGGCCTTTCCTTTATCTTGGCAGGTTTCTCCACTGCATATGAATGCAACCTTTGTGACTCAGGTAGTTAACTTCTACTCTAGCAAGACAATAATCCATTGAGCTTTTTAAATACCCAGGCAACTAGAGATAGCCGAAGCATTCTTCACAGGTACGCTCTCAGTTGCTATCAGTGCAGGCAAAGCCACGATGCTACCTCTCAGCTACCACCTGAGCACCTGCTGGATAGCTTCCTCAGATCAGGAAGTGTTGAAACACCCAGGAGCATTATTTCAGAGAGCAATCTGAGAGCCATATTAAGCAGATTCAGTGCAAAGGATTATAAGATCTATGAAGATGCTTATGCATACAGCTAATTCTTCCAGCTATGCCTGAAAGCAAATGACCTAAAGATGCATTAGATACAGTGACCAAATAAACAAGATATAGAGAAACCGTATTAAGATATATATGTCTCTCACCCAAGGTCGAATCAGGAAAACAGAGTCAGCACCAAGTTATTAGCAGAGAGAATTTAATACAAGGCATCATTCAATGCAAACAGATCTGGAAAGGTCAAAGGAAGCTGCAGGGACACCCACTGGGCTGGGGCACATGAGGGACTCCCCGGGAGGAGGGCCCTGGCATCTCAGCACCTCTGAGCTGGGCCAGTATCCAGCTGCTGCTGCTGCTGCTGCTAACATCTGGATGACTCAGGCTAGGGCCCCTGGACTTTGAAAGTTGGAGGACAGAGCTGGCAAGGCTAGTGGCTCTGAAAGTGTGTTGAGGTGAATTCTAGAAACGTGGAGACCTGGAAGCAGTAGCCAGCTGGGGTGAGCGCCATGTGCTGGAGTGACAATGACATGAACCCAAATCCAAAGTGGAGCAAACCAGCCAGCGTCATCGCCACAGCCTGCCGGTCTCCCTCCAGTGCTTCTGAGTGACAGAACCTGGCGTTGGAGGAATGTGGCTTACAGTGCGCCAGCCCGGCCCCTCTGGGCAGGATGTAGGAAGGCAGTCAGGTAAGAGACAAGGGCTTACTCACACAAGCAGGATGGGCACGCAGGGCAGGGAGGCGAAGCAAGAAATCGCATTACTCTGTTCTGTTTATCATGCTTACTTAAATGCTGAATGACCCTAGCAGCTTTCTTACATCAAGGGATTAAATCAGTTTACCCATCCAGCGTTTCAAAGCCAGATTTTTTTTATTGTTCCTTCAGTCCTATAGCAAGACTAGATACTGGCAATTTCCTGAGGCCTAAATCAACAGAGTAAAATAATCACGCTGGGCCTTGGGAAAGAACAAGCAGACGGAGTTCATTCTCAGATGCATGCCAGCCCAACCTCGCAGTTTTGGAGGGGTGGTTACACATTTGGAAATGACAACCAGCAAAACCCAGGTGCTGACAAGGTGACAGAATTGCCCTTTAGAACGATCTCTTCTGCCACCTCCCAGTACTTTACCACTTACCTAAAAAGAGACAAAATAATAGGCTCTTTTGTTTCTAGCACCTATAATGTGCATTTCCAGGTTTGTTTGGGAGTACAGCTGTGAAATTGTTCGGCACCGAAATAATTCTCTTCCTTCCAATTGTGAAGACTTCTGTGAGCACTGTAATTGTTCCCCACCGCAGTGTGTCAGCATGCCAATCACTTCTTCTTCTTCCAGTGCTGATTGTTCCCTGCTGTGTTCACACCCAGAATGAGTCCTTCCAGCTGCTGAAAGATGTCAGCATATTTATATGAACGACTTCATGTTTCCTAGGAAAATTTTCTGAAAGCAAAGGGATCTTGGCCAGTACGCCTATGGTTCTACAGAGACACAATAGGACTTGCATTTGTATTTTCTTTGAGGTCATAATAGGATCAAAGACTGTATTTCAAATGACACATGTAAACACACAGAGTCATTTCCTCTCAAGTGGGCTTTAGTCTATCCATTTCAGCCCATAGAACATGCATATCACTCTGAATCTCCTCTGGAAATGAGAAACTTGATGTCATGGTAGGTTTCTCCAGGAGACTTGAAGATCTTATTTATTGCCATGTTTCTGGTCAGCATAGATTTACTGAATTTTTCTGATTTTAAAATTTTCTTTGTCTTGAGTTTGCCTGTCTGTTTCTCTAAGAGTTTTGAAGCTATCTACAATTTACCCTTCACTGCAAAGGAGGTCTCTTCAAGATTCTTGATGGGAATTGTTCAACCTTCTGTCGTGGGTCAAATTGGGGCCTCCCAAAAGAGATGCTGCAGTCCTAATCCCTAGTGTGTGTGAATGTGACCTTGCTTGAAAGTAAGGTTTGGGCAGATATGATGAAGATGAATGTTAAGAAAAGGTCATGCTGGAGTAGGGTGGAGCCTTATTGTAATACAATTTCTGTCCTGAGAAGAGAGGGGAGAAGAGGAGGGGAGGGGAGAGGGAAGGGAAAATGACCATGGAAAGATGGATGCAGAAACTGACTATGAACCAGGGAAGGACTGGAGCTACCAAAATCTAGAGGAGGCAAAAGAGACTTTTCTTTCCTTAGAGTTTTCAGAGGGGGCGTACCGCTTCCAAACCCTTCCTTTTGGACTTCTGGTCTTCAGAACTGTAAGAGAATAAATTTCTGTTGTTTTGAGTCACTCAGTTAATGGTATTTTTGTTACAGTGACTGAAGGAAACTAATACAACTCCCAGATCTACCATGAGCAATTCCAACAGTCTCTGCTTTCTTCTAAGTTAGTGCCTTTAGACTCCTGAGTTCTTCCTGTCTGCATTGGAATGGAGGATGCTTAACCTCCTTGGAGAACACTCCCAGTGCATGCTTGTGGTTCTTACCTTTGCAAGCACAGCCTGCTGATTGGTGGGGCACCCTGGGAGCTGGGGCAGCATCTGCATTTTCCTCAGGGGTGTAGCACTGGAGATCTTGTACTTACTTAGTTGGGGTACTGTTGCTAAAGAGAAAAGCCAGGAAGTAAATGATAGAATCTTCACCCAATTTAATAAACTCGCTTCCTACTCCTCCTGGAGTCACGATCTTGTATCTCAGTTCTTCACACGTTTCTTCTGCCACAATGAGCAGGGTCCCCAAGGCGCCACAGGATGCTGATCTGATGTAGACGCAGAGGTTTCTTGAGCTCTGGGAGAACACTTGCTCCAGCCTGGCCCTGGTATGTGTATGCCTCTAGCTTCCCAAAATTCTCATTACTCTGGATATTCGCCCCTCCCCTGATGTGCCAGGGACCCCTTGTCAGATAATCCCTTATTTTTGCATCTTTATCAACAGTTGTACTGTGGAATTCCTTAATGCTAACTGCTATTCCTGTGATTTCAAAGTTAAGTGTATAGCACAAGTGACCATGTAATTTCATGTCCAAGCCATGACACGAATTTTAGAATAAAATGATGCATTTAAAAAATAGTCTAATTCTATAACTTTGGAAATATATGTGGCCTGATAATGATATTTATTATATTGGTGAACTTAAAAGATGGTCCTCTTTAAATGCCTTCTTCAAAATCACATCTTTTCCAACAACTAAAATCCATTTCTAGAAAAGAGAATAAAATCTTTATATTGACATTTAAACATTTAATGGTAACAAGGATCATTATCATTGATATAAATTCACATTTATTAATCAGTTTCTTAGCTATCATCTGTCCCTGATATTTTCCTGAAGAATGGATTTATTTCAATGTGATATTATTTCCAGTCTTTATCTTGCAATCCAAAGTTGCATACTAGGATTAATAAACTTGGAACAGATTCAAGATCATCAATTTACTCTTCTGGTAATCAGTAGTTTTGTGAAAATAAACTCTGTAGGCATAAAAGCATTAGATAAGGTCAGACCACATTTACTATAGATATAATAGTCTAAATTTAATTTTTCAAATTAAAATATATAAACATCAAGCCAAGCATTTTCAAATGTACTTTATTTTTATTTCTACTGAGTAGATTTCCCCGACAAATATTTTTCCAAGACAAAATTGGCTAAATAAAATTAGCTCTGATGTCTCTGAGTGAATCATTACATTTGAGAACTTCAAAACCATAGACTTCAGTTTCAACCCTATCTGGTACAGGATGTAAATATGTCCAGGGAGTCCTGGGCTGATGACGTAACTCAGAAGCACAGTGATTGCCTGGGAAGCATAAGTTCCTGAGCTTGATTCCCAGAACAAATAGAAAGGGGGGGAGGGAGAAGAAATAAATAAATAAAGGTGAGTCCTATGAAATTATTCTTCAACTAATTAACATATTCCCAAACACAATTATAAGATTTAAAGATTAAACCTTGACAAAGAAATAAAGCACGTGTACATTAGAATGGGAAAAATAAAATCATCCCCATTTTCAGATGACATAGCCATCTACAAAGATATTCAAAGGAATCTACAAAGACAGAAAATCATTAGAAGACAACAGCTCAGCAAGGTAGAAGATATAAAATGAACGCACAAAAATCGATCACATTCATATTTATAAACAATAAGCATTTGGGAGCCAAAATGTAAAACACAGCACTACTTACAATTGCTCTAAAGAAAATGAAGTATTTAGATATAAATCTAACCAAACATCTGTATGCTGAAAATTATAAAATGCTGATAGAAGAAATCAAAGAAGATCCAAGTTCATGGAGAGACATACTGAGTTTGTGAGTCGGAAAACTCATCGTAGTAAAGATATCAATTCTCTCCAAATTGATCTATAGGCTAATGTAACTCCCATCAAATTCCCAGCCAGGTTTCTTGGTAGACACACACAAGTTTATTTTAAAATTTATGTGGAAAGTCGGAGGACCTAGAATAGCTAAAACAATTTGAGAAAGAAAAATAGAGTGGGAGGAATCACTCCACTGACACACAGGCTTACTATACAGCTATCCTAATCGAGACAGTACAGTATTGGCAGAGACATGCAAGCCAGTGGAATGGAATGGAATAGAATAGAATAGGGAACCCACACAGAAATTCACAATTGGTTTTTTACAAAGGTGCAAAACAGACCCAGTGGTGGGATGACAGGCCTGTCAACAGTGCTCAGTACTGACAAACATAGACAAAAAAGTGTACCTTTGATCCAGACTCCACACCCAATACAAAAACTAACTCAAAATGCGTCATGGGTTTAAATTAAATCATAAAATTCTAAGGCTTTTAGGGGAAAATCCTAAAAGGAAATCTTTGGGACCTAGGGCCTGGCAAAGAGTTTACGGACTTGCCATCTAAACAATCCATGAAAGGAAAAAAAATATAAATTCAACAAAATTTTGAAACTTGTTCTGTCGACATCCCCTTTCTTAAGAGGATAAAACACAGGCCTATAGATTGTAGACTGTATAGCCAACAAAGTTCTTTATATCTAGAATATATTAATAGTTCAGGGTTAACATCAAAAGAAAAAATCTTATTTAAATATGGGCAAAATACATAAATAGACATTTCTGTGAAGAGGACACAGAGATGATAAATAAATATATGAAAAGATATTCAACATCATTAGCCTTTAAGTAGATATAAATTACAGCCACAAGGTGACATGTTTATATACCCATGAGAATGGCTACAATTTAAAAAATAGTGAAAACACTAAATGCTAATGAGGGTGAAGTGAGATTGGGTATTTGTCTTTGCTAGTGGAAATGCAAATTAGTGCAACTACTTCAGAAATTAGATTGGCAACTTCTTATAACATAAACAAGTAGTTACCCTAAAACTGAGCAAATGCAAGTTTGGCAACTTCTCCTAGAATAATAAAAATTACACTCACACAAAAACCTGTTTATGAATGTCCATGGCAGTTGTATTTAAGTTTTCCAAGCATTAGAAATGAGCTAGATGTCCATCAATGGAGAAAACATTAAACAAGCGAGTACATAGAGTACTACTACTACATAGGAATAAAAAGGAGCAAGCTATTAGTACATGTAAGAACCTGAGTTGATCTCAAAGGAATTACAGTGAGCAGAATAAGACAATTTTAAAAGGTCACAAACTGTACAGTGGCTCCATAGCATCCTAGAATATTCTCGAAATGACAAAGTGGAAGTGCTCGCCAAAGATTAGAAATGGGGGTGGAGAAGCAGGTACAGTCCACGAAGAAGGAGCGGAAAGGAGATTTGGAGCAATCGAACCATCGAGTGGTTCTGTATCTGGATTGAGGCGGTGGTTACATGAAACCACATGTGCAATAAAATGTGTACCACTATGCACACATAAATGAGCACATGCAAAACTGGAGAAATCCAAAAATACTCTGTGGATTACACTGATGTGGACTTCCTAGTTCTGATACTGAGCTACAGTTATATACATCATCATCATTGGAGAAATGGGGTGAAGAGCAGACAAATCACCCACATGGTTTTTGTGCCACTTCCTATAAATTTATAATTATTTCAAAATAAAATATTTAAATATAGTAGTAGCTTTCAAAACAGGCATATAGATTAACAAAATGGAATAGAACCCTGAAATAAACCCACATATTTTCAGCCAACTGATTTTTGATACCAGCAGCAAGGGCACACTTTGGAGAAAATCTCTTTGTTAACTTCTACTGGGAGAACTGGATATCCACATGCAGAAGAATGAAACTAGACTCCTATCTCTCACTACATGCAAAATTCAACTCAAATGGACCAAAGATTTAAACATAAGCTATAAAACTACTAGAAGGAAATATAGGGAAAATGCTACAGGACACTGGTCTGAACAAAGATTTTTTAATAAGATCTCAAAAAAAAAATGAGTAGCAAATGGAAAAACTGACAAATAGGATTACTTCAAGCTGAGAACCTTCTGTACTGCAAAGGAAGGAACCAACAGAGTAAAGGGAACACCAACCAATAGTGAGCAAATATTTGGGAACTACTGGTCTGCCAGAAAATTAATGTCTAGAATATATATGGTACTCAAAATTCAAAAGCAATAAAAATAGTTTGATTTTTTAAATGAGCAAAAGGCTTGAACAAACATTCCTCTAAAGAAGATGTAACAAAGGTATGAAAAATTGAACCACATCACTAGTTATCAGGGATATGCAACTTAAAACCACAATGAGATATAATTTTAACCCCGTTAGATGACTAGCACCAAAAAGACAAAAAATAAACACTCTCAAGGATGCAGAAGTAGGACTATTCTCATGTACTGTCAACATGAATACAAGTTAGTACAGTCCTTTTTGGAAAATGGTATAGAACTTCTTCAAAAGTTCTAGAAATGGTACTACCATAGAAACCAGGAATCCCACTACTAAGTGTGTATCCAAAGGAAAAAAGTCTGTCAGAGAGACAGCTGCACACAAATGTTTATTGCAACACTTTTCACAATTGTCAAGATATATAATCACCCTAAATGTGCACTGACAGATGGATAAAGAAATGTGGCATATATTCACAATGGAATACTATTCAGCCATAAAAAAGAATGAGATTCTCTCATTTGCCATAAAATAGATGGAATGGGAGGGTGTTATGTTATATGAAATAAATCACAGAAAAGAAGAACCAATATATTCCCACTTGTACATGAAAACTAAAATGTTGATCTTGAACAAGTAAAGAATAGCTGGGAATGGGGGCTCATGCCTATAATTCCAGCATCCTAGGAGGCTGAGATAGGAGGATTGCAAATTGAAGCCCACCCTGAGCAATTTAGTTAGACCTTATCTCAAAATAATAAAAAATAAAAAGGCCTGGGGCTGTAGCTCTGTGCAAAGGCCTTAGATTAAATCCTTAGTACTAGAGGAGGAGGAGAATGAGGGGAAGGAGGGGGAGGAGGAGGAAGAGGAAGAGGAGGAGAAGGAGGAGGAGGAGTAGAAAAATACAAGAAGAAAGAAGAAGAGGAGGAAAGAGAGCGTGTAACATGGGTTATAAGAGCCTGGGAAGGTTAGGAGGAAGGGGGCTGGAGAGAAGGGTTAATAGACACAGCTGAATGGGAAGAGTATCTTTTAATGTTCTATAGCATAATAAAATATAGTTACAACAATTCATTACATATTTAAAAATAGCTAGTAGAGAGGATTTTGAATGTTCTAACTGTTTTAGCTACTTTCCCATTTTTGGAACAAAATGCCCAACATCCACAATTTAAAGGAGGAGAGGTTTATTTGGCTCACTATTTTTAGGAGTGCAGTCCATGGTCAGCTAATTCCAAGGCAAAAATGCATTGTAGAATGCTCAACCCATGGTGACCGAGAGAAGGAGGAGCTGGCAACAGTAGTACCCCCTTCCAGGTCACATCCGCAGGGACCCACCTCCTGACAGTGCATTCAGCCAAGAACTCATCAATGGACCAATCCTTTCAAGAGTATGGCCCCATGATGCAATCATCCTCCACTCACAAAGATTTGGGGGGACATTTATATCTAAGCCATAACACCAACATAAATAAATAATCAATGTTTGAGTTGATGGTTAGCCAATTACCCTGACCTGATCACTACATGCCATATACATGTATTGAAAATCCCACAAATCCACTCAATTTCTGTATGTCAATTAAAGAGAGAGGTCATATTAAAAATAAAGTTTTAACAAATTAAATCTGTACACAGTTTGGATTCTCATTCCCACTGGCAATGTATGAATGATTGAGTTTCTCCCCAACCTTTCCAGCATCTGGTAGTCACTGATTTTTATTGTCACCATCCTGAAAAGTTCTATTTTTCTCTTGCTTTTGGAGGGATAAATTTCAATGTCTTCCTGTTTCCATGCTGTATTTTAAATCATTACTTTTTTTTTTTTTTTTTTGGCTAGAAATGGAAGTATTCTTGTATATCATTGAATAAAGTTTTCTAGCTGACCTTTTCAAATAGCCAAAATTTTAAAAGCTTAATTCCAAAAATCTATTATTACTGTAGGAAACTGAGATTGGTCTATAAAGTAGTTCTTCAATAGTTCAAACATTTTTAGGACCTAGTTGATAGGGAGGAAAGAGAAAGCTGCACCTCTGTTTTGAAATATTTTATTGCACTCAACATAAGCTTCGTAAGAGATTTTAATTTAGCTAACTCCGGCTGAGTGACTGTATATCACAAATTCTAAAACTAACAATGTCTGTGCCACTGTGTGGAATATTACATTTTCTTTGAACCCCTAGGCTATCCACATTTTGAAGCCTGCTGGAGAGACATCAGAGTTTATTGCTGGTTCCTCTAACTCAACGATTGCTTCTAAAATCCACATCAGATACCAAAGGTCGTTCGACTGACCTCAGAACTTGTCATTAAAGCTTCATCAGACAAAACTTTTCCAGGAATCCAGCTTTCAGAAAAGTGGATGCATTCAGCTGAAGAATCATGTAGACTCCATGAAAGATCCTACATTTTCGTGGGCTCAGGTTCTGCTTACAATGAATAAGAGAAGGGAAATGACCCAGTGCCTGGCGTCACCTCTGTGTATTGTGGCTAAAACTGATCTGGAACATTACCTGTCTTGTTAACTAAATATGGGCCCCCCTTGGACACTTCCAGTCTCATTAGCAAGGGTGATGAGGGCACGCCATGCATTCGCGAGGAGAACGCAAAGTGCATCTTTTTGCCTATGAAGGTCAACCCTACTAGGGCAAATTCCCCAGCTCAAGAAGCAAATGCAAAAGGTCTTTCATCCCCCTCTGCCCTTGAACCTGGTAGTTTTTATATACAGTACTGCCGGCCTTCAATTCAATAACTGCAAAGACATCAAGGACTGTTCTTGATAACAAACTGGAGGACTTTTAAGGTATTTGTCACCAGAGAACAATTTTATGAAGCTGATTGCTAGTAATTAAAGATGTCACAGACTTGATACTAGTAAGATGAAGGTACCTATTATCTTAAAGATGACCATTACAGGCATCGGCTAGCCATCCTGGAATCTCAGATAAAATCACATTCTAAGAGCATCAAACTCCCTGAGGATGCAGTCGGGCACGAGGCTGCAGCAGGATGCTCTCTTTTTTTGTAGAAAAAGACAGGGAAGAACTCCAGGTTGGTTCAGCAGTGCTGCTGGAGAAGTGGCTGCTATTGAAATTCAAAACAGGAAGAAGGAAGTCACTTACATGCGATGAAGAATAGCTAATTTATACAAATACCCACACTTAATTCTCAAACACTTCAAGGATGAAGAATTAGTTCATGTAATACTGAAACCAAGGTCACGGAACACCTTTGGCTAGAATAGTTTGTGCCAACAAGATCGAAATTCAGTGTCATAATTACTCTCTTCCCTGAATAAATATTTGTCTGGCCTTCTCCCTTTAGTCCAGAGCTAGGAAGGACTTGGTACCATGAGTAAATAGAACTGTTGGAGACTGTCATTTCACCTACCAGTTTCTGCTTTCAATTGACTCCTAAGACACCTTCACCTCCTTTAATTAACTTGTTTAACATGGGTCCAATGAGCATGAAGAGAGGGGCTGACATTTTTCAAGAAGTATAGCTTGACAACACTTTGAGTCAACTGTACCCTTCCCCTACCTGGAAAAAACTCCTTTGGCTTATGATCTACACCTTATAGTGATTTTTTTATAGTCACTCTCAAGCTATTGGTGAATAAACACCATTTAAAAGAAAAGGAGATCATGTTTTTCCAGACTGTTTTTCTCTGACTCTCCGTGAGCAAAGTCCTCCCATTGTATTGCTGTAACACTATATCTGGGGCTAGATGCTTTCCCCAGAAAAGAGGTTTATTCAGCTATCAGTTTTGGAGACCCAAGTGCATGGTGCTAGCTCCAGCTGGGCCCTGGCAAGAACCTCAGAACAGATGGCATCACGCAGAGGGAGCACACGCAGAAGAGATCGCTTGGTGAGACTGTAACATGGGACATGGGTGTGTGCGGTATTGTTCTTTTCTACAACAATCCTCTTTCAAGAACTAATTCAGCAACTGCCTTAATTCCTTCCAAGGACAACGTCCCAGGGAATAAGGGACCCTGCTAGATTCCCTTTTTAAATTCTACCACCTATCAGCATTACCACATTGGATGTCAATCTTCTAACACAAAAATCCTCAAGGCACACCCTCAAGTCATCCCCAAACCACAGGCCCATTGCCTTCCACCCAGACACTTGTCTTGCTGGGCCCACAACCCTGGGCTGGGCCTCTGTTTCTAGCTCCCAGACCACTTCTGACTTCAAGGTTTCCCTGCAGAAATGCTTTCCTAAGGGCAGGCCAGTGTCTTCAGGACTTTGCTTTCTGGTAAGCAGCCCTTGATCTCCTTTCTTTTAGTTATGTCCTAGAGTCTAGGACACTCGATTTGCTTGCCCTGAAGTGGCTTCTTATGGATCTTAGTTGGATCTCTAAGAGCGACTCCACTTTAGTGCAAAATTTGAGCCTCAAATAGAACCAATTTCCATCCTGAGGCATATCTTCTCAGGAGCAATAAAAGGGAGTCATTTGGTTACACAAGTATCTTATTTGTAAAATCTAGCTAAGCCAGCACAAACCTCTTCTGTTAAAATGTCCATGTGAGGGCTTAAGCACTGGATGAATGTGTTCTGATTTCTGGTGCTGTTGTTGCAGCACGGTGGTGCAGGCTGGAGGGTCTGTTCCCACCCATATTTCCCTATGTTGCTATTCAACTAAAAAAAAACTATATATGCATTTAAAAGCTCCAGCTTTTCCTTGCCCCTCTGTAGTCTGTGTTCAAGGTGGATCAAGCCCATGCAGTCATTCATATGTGCCTGTGTGTGCTTGAATCTCCTGTCTGTAGTCACCTTCTCCTACTTCTGTCATACTCACTGTCCCTTAGGAAGGTCCCCAGGGACTCATGGATGGACCAGGATCTGCTTTTTTGTGAAGATCATTTCTTAAAATTGGAAATACCAAAGATCCCCTAGCTGGCTATAGTAGTTACAAAAGGGCAGAAGCGTGATTGGTGAGGAAACTGATGGGGCAGCCTATGCAGGCTGGAAACATGGGGAAGAAGAGGAGGCTTCCGAACAATCCGCACGGGGAAGAGGGCATTCCCTCTGAAACTTTGGTTGAGTACTGTTTCTTGGTCTTCTGTTTAGCACTCATTACTTCTAACACGCTTTCCGAGGTCTCTTTGGGCTGTTGCTCATCTGTGCAGGGGACAGTTCTCAACGCTGAGAACCACTAAACAGCGCAAAGTTAGGAGAAGGATGCTACTGGGAAGGGAAGGCAGTGGCCATGGGATGGACCACAAGTGACCTTTCAGCTCGGGAGAAGGTAACAGTAAGTCATGCTCTCTGAAAATGCTATTCTTACTCATTTTTAAAAAGTCTCCCCAGCATAAATTATGATCCGCAATCTACTTTAAAAAATGATCCAGAAAAGGAGGGCAGAAGAAGCAAGATTAGATAAATAGTTGATAAAATGGAATGATTGGTACTATACCCAGAAAATCATATTACTTTTTCTGTCTGATGAAGAGTTTTCATAATAATGATATTCTTGTCTCCCCCAGAGATACTAGGCTCAGATATGTTTTGCAAATGGGTTCCTGGTAATTCGGGGATTGCCAAAGCTCCCAGGAAGTGACTTAGCACTCCTTCTCCAAAGAAACATACTGACTTAACACATGGCTTTTGTAAGACTGCAATCTTGTCATTAAAGATCTGCTGCAAAGGGGTAAGCTAATGACAGACACAGGGGGAAACTGGGCACCCATGCATCTAAGGAAGGGACTTAGAGACTACATGGTGAAAACTTAAAGTAAATTGAGTGAATAAAATTAGATTGCCACTGGAGGATGAAACGCAGTTCTGCCTCTGATACTGACCCCAGGGATAAGCTACCTGGCCAGTCCTCCTCTGGCCAGGCGAGTTAAAGATGTGCACCACACAGTCATGTGACACCAACAGTCTTCATCTGGTGGGTCGGTCTTCCACTGGTCTGTGAGCAGCACTAGCAGAGCCTGTCAGATGGGTCACCCTGACCTGGGGTAAGGGTGGGGGAGCATGTTGGTCATAGCCCTGAAAATGCTCCAGGAATGTGTTCACAGCATCTGGGGAAGTACAAACTCCTCTACGAACCTCTGTGCCCTCTTCCATATAAGCAGGTGCCTTTAAAAAGTGACTGAGTGCTGATTAGAAGATCCACAAACTGTATCAGCAGAGCGGGGAGACAGAGGCCTCCCTGCAGTGAGGCAGGTACCGTCCCCATGACTTAGATGGTACCGACCTAGAATGAGAGTGCGGTTGTGTTTGCCATGGGTTTGCTGCTGAGCTCTTTCCGTAGTCATTTGATGTAGTCCTGCACCCAATACGGAGCTCCTGGTCTTCTTAGTACAAAGGGAACGTGTTTACTCTGCGTGAATAAGTGGGCACTGTTGTTGCTACTTGCTGTTATGATATCCTCACTTCAGAATAAAGCAGATGAACTGAAAAGCAGGAAAATCTGCTCATGATTTTTGGCCTCAAGACCTGCACGTTGAAATGCTTCTGAGCAAATCTGGGAGCAATTTGAAATACCGCTGCGTAGACGAAGTCAGCAGAACTGCTCCTGATGTTGGAGCGACTTTGCACCAATTGGGTTTTTAGCTTCAGCAAGTTCATTATGTTCTTCTGTAAACAGAGTAACACTGGGGCACATTTACCTACTGAGGCAAGAGAGCTGAAATCCACTGCCTGTTTGGGATAAACTTTATGGAGCAGCCAGATTCAATTTCGAGAAAATGTTTGTAGTTCGTGTTTTGCTTCTGCCAACGCATTGCTAGAAGCACCCAGGCCCTTAGATTGAATCAGAGAAGCATCAACCAAGTCTAGTTGGAATATGGTCCTTGCAGGTCTCTGTTCCAAAAACAGGAACACTAATCGGTATACAATCTTCATGCCTGGTCATTCTTCTCATTCTTGTAGATTACTCTTAGGGATCTGAGGATTCTTGGATGTGTAAGGACATGTGCCAAACCACAACATCCTGGCTACCAAGAACCAGCAAAGATGGAAAGCTTAATATCAAAGCAAACTTGATGTGGAAGGGAAATAGGGCAATGTCTATCAAAATTACAAACATATAAATGCAGTTCTGCCTCTGAGAATGCACCTCAAAGATAGATATGCTCCACAATGGTGTTGCCAGAGGAAATTCATCATAGCTTTGCTAATAATAGCAAAAGATTTAAAGCAATGCCATCTATAGGAGACTGGTTAAATTATGGTACAGTGAAATACTTGACAGTCATGAAAGACCGAGGAATCCCTGTAGGTGTTTAAAACCTTGAAGTTAATTCAGTAGAGGGAAAACAGTTGAAGCAGTATTCTGCAAAGGAGGGGGAGAGGAGAGGGAAGGGAAGGGGATGAAGGCGAATTAAGACGTATAATGCACTTGTATCAGCTCCCCACAAGGAATGTCCACGTTATGTGCTGCAAGCACGTGCTAATAAAAAAACAGGGTTTCGTTTGTCAAAAGGGTGAGCCTGGATAAGAACATGTTTTATATTTGCTTACAGAACACTTTCAGAGATTTTACACCCATTGAAAACAAATTGAATACTTGAGTCCTCCAAGGTGCAAAATGGAATGTCGGGAAAGCTTTCCACTGTACACCTTCACTATTTCAATCATGAGTTACCATTCAGCATCTTGACTTCTTCACAAATTATCCTTTCAAAAAAAATAGCTTGGAGTTGTAAAATAGCACCTACTGCGTAACTGGCACACTTCCCATCGAATGATAATTTCAGGATGTGCGATTGAATGTGAACTTGGAATTTCCGCATGGAACATTATGACTGTTTCACACGTTTTTCCCACTCAAAAATTAACAAAGGACATGTCAAATTTTCCTCCTTCCTTGCTTTGCCACCAACTTTCCTCCTCTCCCTTGGCTCTTTGGCTTTCATGACTACTCCAAAGACGGCTGAGAAATAAGCAATGGGCTGATGAGAAGCGCTGCGTCCTTGGGCTCCCCAAGATTAAGCAGAAGTTCCAAGAGCTCTAAGCAATAGCCTCGAGCTCTTTTACTTACGTTTATTTCTGCCCAGCCTGCTCCAGGCTTTGAGTTTAAGCATCTGTCCTCTGACACTCTGGTTTCTATTGAATCTAAAACTACAAGAAGAAATTAAGTAACTTTTTTTTTGAAATTAGATAATTTTCTTTTGAAATCAGATAATTTTTGAGAGCCAAATTCCTGAGCATGCTTTTATTGATAGGAAAATCTTACTGATGAGTTGGGGTTTTTAGTGGCATTTATTTAAAAGAAGTAACAGGAAATAAACCTGTTTCAAAGCGATCTCATTGATTCTCTGATTAAATGAAAATGATACAACATTTAGTTATATAAATTAGACTCCTTAAATTTGCAAGCAATACAGACAGTCCTTGACTTGGCATTGTGATGCACCTCCTTGAGAGATTAATACAGTATGTTTTGGAAGAGGGGGACATAAAGTGTCATCCTTGTTCTCTAAGATAATGAAGGCTGCATTCTGCAAACATCCTTCATTCATATCCCCTGCCAGCTCTTCCTCCCTACCTCAAAGGATCACTTGACGATCCACTGAACATAGTGTATGTAGACAGACCTCATAGACTCCAAAGTTTGGATCATGTACGAACACAGGGCCTTATAATATAAATTTGCTTAAAAGCTTACCTGGACGTTGGCCTGGAATTTTAAGATCTGATATATATGCAGAAAAGCCAAAAATGCCATATAAAATATCCAATGATTAGTTGCTGTGATGCTTCCATGCAATACCCTGATTATTCCTGGAGAATGCCTGTGGTATGGGTTTTTAACTGTATTCGTGCGACTTGGAGTTTTATTACCAATCTGTAAGAACACATATTTGCTCCAGAACTGGCTTAAGATGCTTAGCAGCTTCGATATCCTGGCCCAAACTTTTAAAGATTGGAACTCCAGGTTTGGGCACAAGTGTCAGCCCCCACTTCCTGCGCTTAGTGAGGGAGGGACGCATCCCCACAAGATGAGCCTTAAGTTTTTATGGAGGTGAAGAATTGAAGACACTTGCTGCTGGTCACCGAGCTGAGTCTGTCTTGTAATGAGGTTGTTCACTGACATCCACTTGCTGCCCAAAGGGGACCGAGCCCTCAAGGGGGGCCTGACCTGCATAAGCTCCACGACGCTATTCTAGCAGCCAGTAAACCTAGTCATGCATGTGCTCTAAGAAGATGCCCTTGTGGTCTGAGGTTTGAAGGAGAGTGACAACAGGACTTGCACGCAGAGATAGGCTTTGAGGTACAACAGAAAAAAAAAAAAAAAAGCAAGTTCCCCAGACTGAATTAGGATATCAGAGGCACATCTTGCCATATAATTAGCTTAACTTCTACGAAGTAATTTTAGCAGTAATACACATATAATAGAAGGGCTCAGCATCTTGGTCAAATGTGGCACTGGGAATGAATCAGCTTTTAATGAATCAGTGAAATAAAGAGTCCCAAGGTCGGCCTTGGTGAACTCACTGTGAATTCATTTCCCCTCCTGTTCCGCAGCACACAGGCACAGTCAGAGTGAATGCCGCAGTCAAGACAGAAGGGTTGGTCTCCACTGTCCCGACAGCTTGTAAGCAGTCGCCTTGAGTGACCAACTCTGGCCTCACTACTTAGCTAAATTGTTAACTCCTCCCTGGTTTCCCACGGCACATGGGTTGGCAGACTCGGAGGTGGTCGTGCTGCTGCAAACATGCTGTTAGTATAATGCATCCATGTAAATATTTCACAGGGTGGTCATTAGAAATAAATGAGATTGCTTCAGAGGAGACTGCTACTTCAGCGTTTCATTCCTTGAGCAGTTAGGGCCCTGACAGTGAGATTGATTCTGGAAGAAATCGGGTTCTGATTTGCACCTGCTCTTCTGGGTCTCCTTTCTATTCCTGCCCCAACTCCAGACTGCAGCATTGGCACATGGGGCTCCTCAATCCGCTCTTCAGCCCACCGTGTTGGCTTTTCTGCATTTGCCAAGCTCACAGTTCAGACTCCAGCCTCAGCCGTGTCAACCCTGGCTTCAGATCACAAAAGTATGCAGGAGAGTAACAGAAGCGACTGCCCATAAACCAAGGCCGACTTCTCTGTCACCTCTCCAGCTGCAGCTTGCCAGGTGGTGAAGCAGAGGCCAAAGAGGGACAGGAGGAAGACTGGATTTAGAAACCACGGACTAACGTCTGGCTTCTCTGGTACCTTCATGCAGCATTCTAATTGACTAACTGGAAAGAGTAGCTGCAAATATTAAAACTTGAGTGCACGCCTTGTGGGACTTAGCTCCAACCTGATGTATCATTAGTTTAACGTCTAAGAAGTAATTCCAGTGTTAATGCACACACAAAAGAATGGCTCGGTCAAATGTGGCACTGGGGGCGAATTGGCATTTAGTAGAAAACAAGATTCCCAAGGTCAACCTTTGTGAACTCACTACAAATTTGCTTCCCCTTCTGGATAACAAGAGAATGAAACAGTAATGGAATGGATGGGGAAGGGGTGCTCAGATTAACCAAAACTTGACATCACCTGTATGAGCTGAGATACGGACTGAGTGCTATCTCTGTCAGCTGAGATCTAAACTGAGGTTATTCAGTCTAGATGCACAGGAAGTTGCAAAGACAGTACAGAGTACCTCGTATCCTTCCTCCAGTTTCTGCTAATGGTTACATCTTCCACAACTATAATACAGTATCAAAACCAGGCCGGTGATGGGTACAATGTGGATCTAGTCTTAATGTCATTTTGTCACGTGTGTAGCTGGATGACCACCTCGGTTAAGACCCAGAAATATTCTGTCACTACAGAATCCTAACTTACGCTACCACTACCATTATCACATTCCTAGCCCCTGACGACTACCAATTTGTTATCTATAATTTTGTCATTTCAAAAATGTTATACAAATGGTATCACTTATTATGTGACCTTTTGGGGTTGGCTTTTTATGTATTGCTGAATTCTGTGTACTAATAAATTGTTAAGAATTTTCACATCTATATTTATGAGGATTCTGGTCATTAGTGTTTTTTGGAGGTAGGAGGTATTATCTTTGTGTGGCTTTACTATCAAAGTAATACTAGCTTCTTAAATTACCAGGGAGATAGCCCCTCTTCTTATAGAGTCTTGAAGAGACTATATAGAAGTGGTATTAACTCTTCTTTACACATTTGGAAGAACTTACCAGTAAAACCATCTGGGCCTATAAAGTTGTTTTTCGAGAGTCTTTACTCACCAATTCAATTTCCTTTATGATTATAGTGCTATTCAAATTACCTACATCATACTGGGTAGCTTGAGATCACTTGTGCTTTGAGAAAAATAGGTCCATTGCATCTAAGTTGTCAAATGTATGTATATAGAGTTGTGCATGTCTCATCCGCTCAGCGTCCACAGGGGCCATACTAATACCTGTTGTTTCCTTCCTGATACTACTGATAATTTGTCTTTTCTGTTTCTTTGTTAGTCTCGCTAGAAGTTTGTCAATTTTATTAACCTAAAAACAGAATTTTTATCTTACTGGTTCTCTCTATTGTTCCTCTGTTTCCAATTTCATTGATTTCTGCTTTCATCTTTATTATTTCTTTCCTTTGACTTGGTTTGTGTTTATTTTGCTCTTCTTTTCCTAGGCTCTTGAGGTGGGAGCTTAGGTTATTGATTTGAGATTTTTCTTCTTTTCTAATGTAATTTTAAGTGCTATAAATTTCCCTTTCGGGCTGCCTTAGCATTTTTTTTCATTTGCCTAGAGACTTCCTCTTTGATTATTTAGTAGTGTTTTGTTTAGGTTCCAAGTGCTTGGATATATTCATTTTATCTTCTGCTTTTGATTTCTACTTTAACTCCTTTGTTGTTAAGGAACACAGTCCGTATTATTTCAATTCTTTAAGTTTATTGAGGTTTTGTGATGTAGAACACAGTCTATCTTAGTGTACGTTTCACTTTAGAAGGTGCTCTGTTCTCCTTAGATAAAGAATGTAATATGACGCTGATGTTGCCATTGAATTCCTCTACGTGCTTGCTGGCACAGTTCACACAGGATTCTGTCTGCTTCTTTTGTTAGTTGTTAATAGATGGATGCTGGAATCTCCAACTATGATCGTGAATGTTTCTGTCTCCTTGCAGTTCTATCAATTTTGGCTTTGCGTATCTACCAACTAGCTCTGTTCTTTGGTCCATACACATGTACTTTTGCAATGTCTTTTTTAATGCCCGCTTCTGCCCCAGGTAATTGTCTTTGTTCTGAAATCTACTTCTTTTAGAATTAATATAGCTACACTTGCTTTTATTTGATCAGCATGACATGGTATATCTTTTTCAATCTTTTTGCATTAAGCCTATCTTCAGTATTATATTTGAAGTATGCTTCTTTAGTGGCAGCATATATTTGAAGTTGAGTCACATATTTTTATATGACTCAATTAGTCTTTTAACTGATATATTTAGAGTATTTACTTCAATGTGATTGTCCAAAATTTAGGTCTTAAGTTTGTGGGGCTTTTTGCCGTTGTTGACTGCTCATTCTGTTTTTCATTTCTGTTTTCTTTTTCCTGCCTTTCTGTGAATTATTTGAACATTGTTAAAATGCTATTATATTTATCTAGTAAAGTGTTTTCTAATGTATCTTCTTGTAGAAACCTTTTAGTAGTTGCTTTCTGTGTAGCAGTGTATAAATGTAACTTTTCGAAGACTAATTCCATTGTCATTTTACCAGTTATAGTTAAATATAGAAACTTTGCCTCTTGTATGTTCCTTTATCTACTCCTACAATTGTTTTAACCTTTTCCTGTGTGTCATTGAGAACCATATCAAACTGTTACACAACTCCATTATAGAAGCTCAAAAAGAGAAGGAAAGCACACTGTTTTATCATGTTTCTACTTTCGCTTTGTTCTTTTTCCTTCCTTCCCAATGTTCTGTGGTTTCTTCTTTTATAATTTCCTTTCTGTTTCAAGAACTTCCTTCAACCATTCTTTTAAGTTTAGTCCATTGACAATAAATTCTCTTAGTTTTTCTCCACTTAAGTATGTCTTACTTCCCCTTCTTTCCTGGTTGTTTTTATTCCATGTAGAATTTGACTTTAACAATTCTTTTCCATCCTTTGAAAAAATGTTCCGCCACTTTCTTTTGGACCCTGATGTCATTCTTTTGTCATTGAAATTGTTGTTCTTCTACAGGTCAGATGTCCCTCTCCTGTTGTCTTAATTCTTTTTGTGACTTATTAGATGCTTGATTATTATGTCTCTTGGTATTTTTTAGGGTTATCCTGTTTGTGGTTTCCTTATCTCACTGAATCTGTTTATTTGGGTCTTTCTCCAAATTTGAGAAATTTTCAGCCATTTTTTAGTACTTTTCAACCTTTCTCTCTTTTTATCTCCACAATTCCATAGACACAAACAGGAAATCTTTTGTTATATCCACAGATCTCTGAAGACGTCTTGTTCACTAATTTTTTAGCCTGTTTTCCACATGTTTGAATTGGCTAATTTCTATCATTCTATGCTCAGAGTCATTGATTCGCTCCTATCTCTTCAATTCTGCTGTCAAACTCATCCAGTGATTTAAATCTCAATCTACAGCCATTCCACCGTGAATGTGCCCAATCTCGTCTGATTTAAATCTCAGTGATTACATTGCTCCATTCTAAAATTTCCTATTGGTTCTCCTTCATATCTTCTATTTCTGTGCCGACAGTTTCTAGTTTTCATTTGTTTCAAACATGTTTTTTTACTTCTTGGGGAACTATTTTTATGATGGCTGATGGATGGTTTACCAGGCAACCTTAACATCTACATTGTCTCATTGTTGGTGTCTGTAGATTTTCTTTTCTTATGAAAGTTGACATTTTCATGGTTCTTGATAGAGGTAATTTTTTAATTAAATTTTTGAATTTGGGCTACTATTATGACACTCTGGATTTTACTTAAATCTTTTTCAACAGGGCCCTTTGACACTGTGCTGATGGGGAATGAAGGGATGCTGTCTCATTACTACTACTTAGGATGGGGGATTCCTTCCTCATTGCTGCTGGCGGCAGTGGAGTTCAGGGTCCCCAGGATGTCCCCATTGCTCCCATTCTGGCTCCGGACCTGGGATACCTTCTTACTACTCTCCAGGTGGCCTTTACTGACCATGGGGTTGGGGTGCTCATTTCCACCCAGATGGAGAAGAAAATTCTAGCTCCTCACTTGGCCTCCTTGGCTATTACTCAGCCCAGCGAGAATGTTGAGGTGCATCCTCACTGCTGATTAAAGACAGAAACCTAAACTTCCTGCTTGGCCTTTGCCCAGGATGGGACTGCAATTTTTCCTGTGATGTTTGTTTGGCTGGAGTTAGGTGGTCATTATCTGAAAGTTTTCTCTCTTACTAGGCTGCCCTCTGGTCCTTTGACTGCAGAAAGAAGGCATTGCAGATGGGAAATTTTTATCTGCACCAACTGATGTTTCCAGGTTGCCTACTATTCCAGCCCACATCTAGGGTGGAAAACTCTGCTACTCCCCTGTCAGTTCTAGATCTTGAGTTTCCTAGTCAATCTGCCTTCTTCTCTCTTCCTTTAAGAATTTTCTTATGCTTATTTAATCTAAAGACCCAGTGTGCTGTATCGAGTGGGAGGAGTGGGGAAAAGAGAGTCTACTCCATGTTTTCCAGAAGTAGAAGTGACTGGGTTTCAGCCATCCCTGGAATTACAGTAAATAGTTTATATACTATACTTCTATAGTACATAGCATCACTTTTTTCCATTCTGTTGCATGCAATACAATTTAAATTTATCTTTAAATAATCTGGAACCATTATAGTAGATCTATGTTTTGGGCAGGGATGGAGCTAAAGGCATAAAGTAGAAGAAGCAGGCATGGTGAACAGATGCACCTGCAGTTCCTAGTGACTTCCTAGGGAACGAGGTAAATCTCTTTGATCAGTTCCTGGTCATTCTTCTATATCCTGTGCTTGAGCACCCTAGGAAACAAGCAAGCTTATTAGATTTGGAGCCAAGAGGTTTCAGTTATAGTTGACATTGTGACTTGGGGCAAGTGACTTAACCTTCCTGTGTCATTCATTCCTCTTTAAAGTGTACTTGTTGGAGTGTGACTTCCTCACATCTCCTCCGGATCCTACGGTTTGTAATTGCCTTTCTCAGCTGCCTCCCGCACCCCTACAGGCACTCATGTGCACACATGTACAAGCACGCTCCTGCAGCAACTGCTCAGCAAATTTTTTGTCCTACAGAGGTCTTTAAGGGGTATTTTCCAACGTGCTTCTACACGACATTTAAAACCTCACTCATCAGTTTTTGGAAATCTGGCTCATTTAAATTGTCACAGCTCCAGAGCCCTGGGATTTAAACCTTGGAAAGGGGAAGGCTTGTCAGCAGAATTTCCATGTTAATTTGGAAGGAGATGAGGGATATTGAAACTTTCCACTCTGCAAAAAGTTGGAGACAGACTACAGACAAAGGAGCCCAGAGGGGCAGTAGAGGGAAAGTCTCAAACTCTGGAGGCCTTGGTTTGTCTCTGTCCTGCCAGGATCTTCAACCCTACCAGAGTAAGAAGGATGTGAAAGGGAGAGAGAGAAAATCACAGCTGGGAGGTACAAGCTTGGAAGGATTGAGCACACAAATAAGATCTGAATGTAAACTGGTTGGAGACAGCCATGATTTATGAAAGACAAACAGATATCTACCCTCCAGGTACAAATGCATTTCAGAAAAGCTTTTCCCATATTTTTCATCTCAGTCCTTTATCACTTAAGCTACCAGAGATGGCACTATTGGTTAAAGGACCTCCAGGTAACGCTTGTTCACACATAAATTCTTTGACATATGGTGACTGGACAAATTGTTCAAATCTGTTAGAAGAAGGCAACTTTTTCAAAGTTATTTATGCTTCACACCTTCTCATTTTTTTTAATACCAAAGGGTGTTTTTGATAGCTAAGGGGGTTTTCCTTCTCTTGCGGGGAGTCACGGAAAATCCCTGTTTATGATAAGAATTGTCACTGATAGGCTTTTGCCTATACAGACTCAAAAGAGGCAGAAGAGACCAAGCCACTAGCAGATGGGCCATGGGAGATAGGAGCTCCCTGCACAGTGACTGGGGAATTGGGAGAAACTTGGCTCTGGAGAGCCCATCTGATGGGAAAGAATCTCAAGGGACCCCAGAGAGGGTACAGGAAGGACTTGCTAGTCCTGGATCTTGTGTATCCACTAGACCCTTTACAGATTCTGGCCAAGAACTATGGTGATGCTGTTCAGGTCACTGGTGAAGTATCTTCCAAGGATTGAAGATTCTGTAGGACAGAGAGTATTTTCAGTATATGTATTTTTTTTTTCTTTTTTGCAGGTGAAAATGAGCATGCTCTGTGCTCCTACCTTGGGAGAAACTTGAAGTCTCACCATGGCATGCATCTTCCCCTCGTCCTTTCCTGTCTCCTTTCGACATCCCTTCATTTCACAGCGGAGGCACCAGCGTAGCAGGCTGAGTGGGGAATGCAGGCAGAGGACACACCCACCAGCCTCAGAGGAGCTGGAGAGCTGCAGGGGAGGTACTGTCAGTGCTGTCTGTAGCTGCACAACACACACTGCTCCAACAGAGGCTTATAACTCTTCTCACCCCTCAACCCCAAGACCAGAAAGGAGAGACCATAAAGAAATAATGGTGTATGCAATAACTCGTGCTATGCCACCAATGGTGCCCAAGTTTGCAGGAAAGGGGCATGATTGAGGGATAAAATGAAACAGGGTGGACACTGGGGTCTATCACAAGAATTTATTGGATTTTGCCACTCAGAGATTACTGGGTACTCTAGCAAGATTGCCTTACTGGAGCTACAAGGGACTACAGTTTGATTATCATGAGATGCAATGGGAGAAGACTTGAGAGGAAGGTAAGTGAAGATGAAGGTTGAGAATAAATATGGTGTAATGTCAGCGCTATGATTTAGATTTAACATATCCCCCCAAAGGCCTTGTGGGGATAATGAGGGGTGCTATACTCAAAGTCTACTGATGAGTCCCCAGCCAACTTGCTGTTAGGGGTTGGAGTCTTTTTAGAGGCACAGGGTCACTGGGGGCCTGACCAGAAAGTGTCTGTCCCCTCCTCTCACCTCTTCCCTTCTCTCTCTGCTTCCTGACCACCATGATGTGAGCCAGTTTCTACCGCCAGGCCCTTCCAATATGCCACTTCCACCAGTGAGTCAGCTGACCACAGGCTGAAACCATGAGCCAAAATAAACCTTTCTTCTTTTTCTTCTTTCAAGTTTTGGTTCTCAGGTATTCTGTGCCAGGAACCAGAAAGTGATTAAGATCCTCAGGGAGAGGTTCAAGGGTGGTGTTTGAGAAAAATGAATGATATTCAGAGGGCGAGGGGTGCAGAAAACAATGAAAGGGGAAGTGGAAACTATCAAGGAAGCTTCCTTGGTGGAGAAAAATTCCACTGGTGGAGACCAGAGAGGGTACAGGTGGAGGGTTGGCCTTGAGACCTGAGGTCAAAGGACCAAAAGCTGTGGTCGTCATAGTGGAGCTAGGAAAGAATAACACAGCTGCTCCCTCAGCACCTCTAAGAGGGCACAGCCCACTCTGGGCTCATGGGCATGTGTGGGGGCAGGGTCTCCACAGAAGCACACAAGATAGGAGACTGACAATGGGCTGAGGGTGCAGGGCAGCAGGCAGGCGACAGAGGATGATAAGTACCCGGGAGAAAGAAGGCAGGCCATGAGGGAATGAACCAAGACATTTTTTCTGCAGAAATTGAAAGTTATAATAACAAAATCAAAAGACATCCACATGCAAAATTGGACTTTGGGATGAGTCCTTGGGTTGGGGGAGCTTCTAAGGTAGTGGCAGGTAGAGGCGCTGGGTGGGCCTCTGCTGAGTTCTAGGCCAGTCTCCACATGTACAGAGCAGTGGAGGGGGCTTTGATCTTCCTTGGTAGAGAGACACCAGAGCAGGCCAAGTGCGGGGGCTCTGGTGGTCCTGGCCCACTAGGAATTGAAGTAGGTCAAAGGCAGGTGAGGTGAAGGCCAGGAAGTTTCTGGGTAGAGAAGTTGAGGCTAGGACTATATGCAGAAGAATAAGGTGGTTCCCACGAGAAGGCTATGGATGTGAATGGTGAGACAGGAGGGTTGAAAGCACTGGGGAGAAAGGATTCCACAGTCCCGAGATTCCATGCCTCTTCCTCATCTGCCATCGCTGTGCCCTTCTCAGCTCCAAGCTTATCCATGCTGGTTTCCATCTGAATGAACACCCCAGCTGCTCACCAAGGTCTCTGAAACTATCCCTGTTCAAAGGGCCCAGCCATTCCGGCAGCCTGCTTCGTGAAACCATTGCACCAACATGGCAGCAGGG
Source organism: Dasyprocta punctata (assembly GCA_004363535.1). NCBI lineage: Eukaryota > Metazoa > Chordata > Mammalia > Rodentia > Dasyproctidae > Dasyprocta > Dasyprocta punctata. The sequence continues at coordinate 19,097 of RJWM01004345.1, read as the reverse complement.
ATGAGTGCTACTATTCTCCCTTCTAGCCTGGCTTATATGCCCAGGCATTATGGCCTCTTGGGACTCCTTTTGTCCCCTACAACCTTCCCAGACAGACGCCACTGGATTGGCTGAGATGTTGCATCCTGGCCGGGAGCTTACTCTGTGTTACCTATGGAATATGGGCTTCAGATCTGATGAGGCTGGTTAGTAACTGAAAGATGAAGATAAGTTATTCAACTCTTGACCCATGGTTAAGCAGAGTCACTATGCTGTGTCCCATCTGATTCCTGTGGTGAGCCCCCAGTCAATACTAGCTGCTCACTTGCCCTTTTTCAGAGTCCCCCACTTGGCAGAGTTAGGGGAGAACTGAAAGCTAGCAAGGTCCCAGTAATGACAATGAGATACCAATCCCATCACCCGTGTGCTTGGCCACTGGGCTCCTTCTTGGTAACCGCTGCAAACCTTTGCCAGAGACCTCAACTCAGTGCTGAGAACCTCAAAGGACACCATAAGAGGCAGAGTGTGCTCACCAGTGGCTGGCCCAGCAGTGTACCTCAGAGGATGGAAGAGACATTCTAGGTAGTCATCCCTCCAGCATTGCTGAATCTGGTTAGCTTGCCCGAAAGCTGAGTTTTAGAATTGCATTATTTGAGCTTCATGAATTTGCCTTGTCAGAACTAGCTTTGTCCTAATCCCTTTAAAACCGAGATCAAGTACAAGAACTCTCGTTTAAAATGCCTTGACATTGGCTATTCTTGTCCCATGTAAAGAGAGTCACAAGTGTTTTTAGAAAAGTAATTGCTATCTGTCTTGCAGCTCATTGATGTGTATCTTGCAGGTAATGAGAGGGAAAAAATCCACTTAATAAGGTCACCTCTGAAGGTCACCTCATGGTGCTTAGCAGGTGCATGCACTTTTCACCCTCTTTTTTCTCTGAACTTCCTCTCTCTTTTCTCCATCCTTCTTGCCTCCCATCCTAATGGAGCCAGCACCACTATTAATCACTATTTCTACAATGAGTGAAGAGTCAATCAGGAAAAGTTTTGGGAAGGAAAAGACTTGAGAGGACTTGCAAGGAGCCACGTCCCAAGGTGGTCCTCCCTGCTCTCAGACTCTGATCGAGACAAGGGAACTCAGACTATAGCACTGACCATAGCTGCTAGATGGTGTAGTATTTCTCCTCTGCATCGGCACTTCACAGGGGCCCCTTCAGAATGCTCACTTCGAGAGGGAAGAAGTGAGATTAACATGGATAACCCTAGGAGATTCTAGAAATGACTGAAGGAAAGTAAGTGTCTTTGAGGGTTAATGTTAGGATATCTGGGAATGAATGAAAATGAGGACCCCTGGGTCTCTGTGCAGCCCGTTTAAGTCTCCCCCACCAAATGACAAAATTTTGAGGTCAGATGTTTGCTCACACCCTAAACACAGAAAAACCCGTTCTCTGAGCAAACATCTGACCTCAAAATGTTTGTTTTGTTTTGCTTTGCTTTGTTTCGTTTTGGTTTGGTAAAAAACAAGCTCACAACCTCACAACCTCACACTTGCCAGGCAGGTGCTTGTGCCACTGAGCTATTTCCCTGGCCACATCAATCTTTTCGACACAACCCTCAAACCTACTTACCAGGGAAGGGCTAGAGGCTTCTGGGAAAATCCAGTGGAAGCCCACCCCACCCAGGGAGAGCACACCTGTTATACCCAGACCCACCAGCGAGGGCAGTAAAAGAGAGGGAGAGACTGAGCCAGAGACCACGTGACAATGTACAGAACTCATGTCCCAAGTGGCAAAGTAGGACGATGGAAGCGCAGAAGCACTTAGATTGAAATTGGGTATTATCATTTTGGAGCTGTACGATCTTGGGCAAGGTTATTTAAACTACTTCTCTATGCCTCATGTATGAAATAATGGTAAAAGGACACAGGGTGATCAACAATATATATAGTTTAATTTTTTTTTAAGTTAGTAGAATAAAAGACACATTGCCATTAATCCTTCCCAAAATCCTTCTCCTTGTTTCCAGCACACTTATCCTATTGTTCTTGTCACCTTCTGAATCAGCTCTGGAAGTCCTGCTTGGTGAGTGTCTCTAGCTGTGCTGTCATAGCTGCCTCCGTGTTCTGGATTGGTTCAAAATATTTTACCTCTTGTGGTCATTATGACTTTGTGAAAGAGCCAAAAGTTGCACAGTGCCAGATCCAGTGAGTAAAGTAGATAAGGTCACGTGGTAGTATTTGTATCACCTGCCTTTCTGTTGGCTGGCACTGGACAACCACAGTGCAGTTTTGATCCCACCTCAGGAAGACACTCATGAAAGAAGATCTGCAGAACTGCTTCAGAAAGTGGCAAGAATGATGGGAGAAGTGGGTTCAAAGCCCAGAAGAGGATTTTGCAAGTGATTAATGGCAATGTGTCTTTTACTGCAACATTTTTTTCTTCAAACATTCATCCTATATTCTGTATATCTTAGCCACCCCTTGTAGCACCAGCTTTGCATGGTGGGGATGTTGATTAAATATAATGAAGTGTATGTAAGTGCCTGATATAGCAGTCTTGGTATTGCTGTAGTCTTGGTATTACACAGTAGTAGAGACTGAGCACCATACAGCTTCAAAAGACACCTTCACATCGACTGCAGTATGCATCCAGCCTCAGAGTTGCTCAGTGCACAATCTCCGCAGCTATGCCTGACAGCTCTCAAATATTCATCTCTGCTTTGCAGGGTTATTATGAAAATTATAGTCAAATGCATGGGAAGTACCTTTTACACCGTAGCCACTGTACTCATAGCAGCTGGTATTATTTACACATCTGGCAGTTTAGCAGCGATATTTGCTCAGAGTACTTCTTCCTGGTGGGCAGGTTTGTACAGAGACTAAATTTGATTAAAAGGCTATGGAGGAATTTTAAGTAAGCAAAAGGAAGTTGAATAACATCTCAAGGTTATTTTCAGCCCATTAGAATAGCGGGGGCTCAATTCCAAGGGTATCATTTGTTGTACTACAGGAGTTTGCAGTTTTGGAAACAGCCCTATTTTGTTTCTCTCTCTCTCTCTCTCTCTCTCTCTCTCTCTCTCTCTCTCTCTCTCCCCCAATTTGGTCTCTCTCCGTTGCTAGGAGCCCCTCTCCACACCGCCACGCAGGCCTGCTGCAATTAATTAGATAACTGTGTCTTTACCTTAGTTAATCTTTACATTAGTCTCCTCCTAATGAAATTTCAGGGAAGCCCCCACAGGCTCCTTGATGAAATTTGGGATCCCCCTTAGTCTCGTCAGCCATGATTTTTGGAAATTATTCACATTACAGCCAAAAGAATCCATCGAGTGTAGCTGGAGCAAGGTTTCTCCCCAAATCCATTCTCCAGCACCGTCAGGCATGATTTCCTCACGTTTTAACGAATGCTGGCTCACTCATTTCTGTTTGGCCTTTTTCCTAACATTCTCTCGTACACAAAGCTTCCGCATTAATCGTGTTTTAGTGATAAGTTATTCCCCCAAAGTATCTTTCCTCACACCTTGCCCTGCCCCTCCTGGGGGGTGTTTGAAGCCCAACATCTCTGCCAACAGATCACCTGAAAGAAGGAAGGATAGGAGGCGCTGGCAAGGACATCAAACAGCGACATAAATGGCACAACATTAGACTCAGGACCCACTTAGGGGACCGTCTGGCCCAATCCTTTTATTTTACAGATGTGAAAAGAGACCCAGCTGGGAGATGAAACTTGCCTGTGTCTCCCTAACCAAGCAGCCCTCAGCAAGGGCAGGGTTGGGCTCCAGCAGAAGAGTTTTCTCCGGTCTCTGGGGACTTGGGAAGCCGGACCGCACAGTGGCAGTGGTGGGTGACAGCTGTGCACCCATCCCCCAGCAGCTCACAAAGGGTCAGAAAAGAGCCGCCAACCTCCGGATGCTTCTCTTCAAGCATCACATGCCAGGGAAGGAAGATGCCTTGTCAGAGCCAAAGCGGTGGCATTCATCCTCCCCCACCCACTCGGCGCTCGGAGGTGTGAAAAAGCAGCCCGAAAGGGAGAGCCCGCGGGGGACGGGCAGTGAGGAGCCCCCGCTCTGCCCGCTTCGCCGCGGAACACAGCCAGCCCCGCGGGTGACCAGCCCTGGCGAGGGGAGAGCTGGGAAAAGACAGGGGCTGCAGCTGCTGCGTGAAGACCCCCTCAGCTCCCCGCCCCACGGAGTCAGGGAGACGCTCGGGGAGCAATGCCACGGGGACAGCCGGTCTCGCTGCCACTTTTGATGGTGCTGGACACCCAGACCAAGGTTTCACCCAGAGTCCACGCAGCGGGGAGCCTGGGCCCTGTTCTGTAGCCACTCTTATGCTGGGACACAGGGCATAATCGATACCAGCTTAGGGAAAGCTAGGGGCTGTGCAGATAGACACTCACTCATTACGGCTCTGCTGACTCCAGGGAGCTATGTGCACGTGTTCCTGGATCTCAGCACTTCTTGCTGGTGGCTGCATCTGGCCATCTGCTGTTAGGTAAACTGAGGGACCTCCGAGGTCTCTGTTTCTTCACCTGTAAATGGGGCTGATAATAGGACCAGGCAGTGGGCCAGTGCATGGGTTGCAAGTGAGGCACTCAGTGCTCTGCGATCACCACCTGTCACAGGAGGGCTGCTGCAGCACATGCACTCTTCCTGGAGGCCAAGTGTCCATTTCTCCCGTGGCTTTGAATGACACTTGTGCTTCTCAGTGTGATACCCGCGCTTCCCCACTCCCTGGTGCAGGGGCTAACTCATCTACAGTCCAGGCCGGTGTTTCCCACCTGGAGTGCTCCCTGGAGATGAGTTTTCCTAGTGCTTTTCCTGTTGTGCTCATTACAGATGCAGGAAAATCAGCCTCAGCCCCTGAGGGAGGAGCGATGTCCCGAGCACAGGGCTCCCCTCTCTGATCTGCAAGTCCCTTTCTTCATGATTGCCTCCTGGTTCTAGTCATTCAGTTCTAATCATTCGGGGACTAAATTAGAAGTGGAGGGAAGGAGACGAGAACAACAGCCAGGGGGATGCAGGCTCAGGGACAGCGCAAGGGCAGCCCTCAGTCCACGGCAGCTGGCTCTACTCCGGATGCCCAAAGCCAAGGGCCCAGGAGGCAAGCGGGTGGAGGGTGGGAACGGGCTGCTGACAAGGTCCCATGAGCTCACCGGTGGGACTTTGGGGAAGGGATTGAATTATGGGGTGCACTAGACCTGACTGCTGTTCGGAGGTGGGGTCTGGCGGGGGAGAAGGGAGTCACCGCGGGTAGGATTCTTTGCTTCCTGGCTGCATGAGCAACTCTCCTCGCTATGCCCCTCTACCATGTAGACTTTGCCCTGGATCAGGCCGACCAGGGACTATAGCAACTGTGATCTGAAGCAAACCTCTCCTCCTTCAAATTGTGGGTGTCAAGCATCGTGTCTCGGCCCCAAGAAGGTGGCTAGCACATGCTGCCTCACCACACACCTCTCCCAGGGGAAGCAGGGGCTTCCGGCTGAATGATGGGCTCCTCAGGTGGGACAGAGAGCGGCCTGGCCCAAAGCACTGCGCTCTATGCAGAGAGGGAAGAGCAGAACCAGCACCCTGAGCCTTTCTCCCTTCCCGTATCGCCCCAGACTCCATCTCAGAGAGCGTGCAGCCTTCTCTGGGGTACGATGTGGCCCACGCCTGCTTCCCTGCCCCTGTTCCATGCCCTGTTGCTTTCTTAGATGTCCTGCTTTCCTCTTCATGGGTCAATACCTCTTGCAGGAAATTTCCCCGACCAACCAGCCCTGCCCCTCCAATCGCCACTCACCAATATCCAGAATGTGTAGCAAAGAAATGGGTCCATTTGGAGAGCTTTATTTGTATGGCTCTTGCCTTTATTTGCCAAGAAATTTTCACCATGGGAAAAATATGAAGTGAATGCAACAAATACTATTGGCACTCAATCTCTAACTGGAGAAATAAAATATAAACACAGTCCAAGGCTCCAGCGTTCACCATCCCAACCACACTCCTTTTCTTCCTCCTTTTCCAGACCTAACCAGAGGCATGGACTGAACATTTGTCATTCTTGGGCATTTCTTTATACTCAGTACATTCCTTTCTATACCAGCAGGGCTTCCTCTTACAAGGCCATAAAAATGACCACTCTAGCTCACGCGAAACCATCTGACAGAGCTTTATAATTGTGTTACAATTTTTCAAATTTTGTGAGAAATATTTTTGCCATAGGTCATACACACATTTGAGGGAAACTATTTTTAAATAGCAAAATCAGTGTTTAAGACATTAATTTCATCTAAATTTATTTAACTTAAAATATTGGAACCATCTAGAATGGAAGCATTTTATTATCATTATTATTTCTTTGCAAAAAAAACTTTGCAAGAGTAACAGAGCAGCGTCCTCCATGCTGGATTTCTTCTGCTTGTGCCGGAACTTAGGATACAAAGCGAACATCTTTTCCATGCTTGGTAAATTGTCACGCTCCACTCTAAGATTGGATCAATTTCCAGTCTTTTATCCTTTGTACTTTTGATGTCGTACAATATATCTGAGAGTTTTTTAAAGCACAGTTTCGGTTGCCATCACTTCCTCTGGGACATCTCCATCCTTTTTGTTATAATGCTTCCCTGGTTAATATCACCACATTGTCCTTCATGAGATTTCTCTGGCTGTGTGGCTAGAGTCACTCCTTCTTTCTTCTCTAACTCCACACACATCTTATTCAAATTCCACTTGTGGCCGTGCCACTTTTTGTCTCTGCTGTACTTTGCATTTTGGCGGGCCAATTTCCTTATCTGATTACCCATTTCTGTAAAATGTCACACGGATTTGTCACCAGGAGATGTGCAAGCAACATGCCCCATGTGATGCTGTCAGCACCCGAGCTGAGCAGCAGAGACAGTGACCAGTCGCCAGCAGGCTGGGAGCCAAGTGGGTGACAGCCACACACACCTGCTATCGGAGGAGAGATTTCAAGAATGCAAGACTGATTTTAACATTTAGACCCTGTACCATTTCACCGAGTCAATATCTCATGGGGGTGTGGTGGGAACTCAAATGATCCCAAGAGCTTTATTGTACGGAAGGTTTGGTTACCATGGGATTGGAAGAAATGAACGAATCACAAGGGCTCTAACATCATCAAGTGGATTAATCCATTGATGAGTTGATAGCTCAAGGGATTTATTGGGAAGCGTGACTAATTGGATGAGTTGGATCACTAGGGCCAGGCTTTTAAAGGGTATATCTGCTGCCTGGTTTCTTCCTCTCTGGCTCTTTCCCTCTTGCTCAGCTTCCCGGCTACCATGGTGGCTTTGCTCCACCAGGCCCTTCTACCACGGTGTTTCTGCCTCACCTCGGATCTAAATCAATGGAACCAGCTGACCATGGACTAAAACCTCTGAAACCGTGAGCCAACTTTTCCTCCTTTAAATTGTTTGAGGAGGGTATTTTGGTCACAGCAGTGAAAAAGCTGACTAATACACAGAGTATCTCAAATTTCACTGTATTGTTGGGGGACTGGTTCAAGCAAACCATCCTAACAGAAGCATATAAACATGGGAATCGGGCAAAGCGGGCACTTGATGCTACAAATGGATGTCTGTCAAAGAAAGATTGGGAATCACTTCTGACACTTACATAAATATTAATTACACTGCACAAATATTTAATCTTCCACTGCCATTTTCCTCTCATGTGTCTGCATGTGTGTGTGTTTTCCCTGGATGATCTGGGAGCTACCTGGAGTCAGGGTTGTGGCTCTCCAAGCAGCTGTGGTGCTCCCCAAAGACAGGATCTCATCTCCCCTTTACACCTTTACTCCCCTGAGCACCCCCAGGAGTCACTGTCCATGGCACAACTGGGAGAAGAAAGGATGTGACCAACTGCAAACAGCTAGGATTGGGGTCAGGCCCCAGCTGCTGGAGAAACCGTGCATGGCTGCCCGGACAAGCCTCAGCAGCCAAGTCCCATCCCCCCAGGGCATCCTGCAGGCTCCAGCGAGCCCCGGGCTGCAGCTGTGGGCTTCTCCGGTCCGCACCATGTCTCCACCGTTCAGTGCCCTTTAGAGTTAAATTGATTTTAATAGCGTCCAATTTTCTCAAGTGCTGGTGAGACAGACAGGTTACAAAGGGAGTGTTATTACCACCTCCTTTTCCTCCTGGATTCCCAGATGGACATTAAGAAGTCATTTCATCTGACACTCGGCCCCCGGCCCCTGGAGAGAGAACCAGGGAAATAGCATTGGACCCAGAGCGGGCTGTTGTAACAGTAATCTACTCATTTTTCTTCCTTGTGAGTGATGGGATGCAAAGCCCACTGCCCACTCCCGAGTGCGTGGGATCGTGTGCGTGTGTGTGTGTGTTGTGATGTAAGTGAGTCTGCTTTTAAACCCATGGATGTGTGTCGGGGGGAGGTCTGGCCCTGGAGAACTGTGACTGGGGGTGTACCGAGTAGGCAGATGCCTGTCTTATTCACATCTGTAGCCCAGCGTCTGGCACGCAGAGGTGACGATAGATATCTGCCAAGCAGACGTTACCAACAGTGATCAAGGCGGTCCTCCCCCACCCCTGTTTCCCTATCAGGAGCGGCCATCCTGCACCAGAGTGTGAGCAGAGTGCGCCTCTGGGGTGTGTGTATGTGCGTGTGCACACACGTGCTCTCACACGCACACACACCCACTACCAATGTTTGCACTGCATCACAGGCCCCAAATCCATATTCTTTGATTTTTCTACAGTGTGACCAGTCTAGGAGTCCCTTCCGGTGATGAGCTCTCCACTGACTCCTGAGCCACCTTGACGCAGGGACTATCTATTTTGCAAAACACAAAGACAAGTAGCAAACAGCACCTGGTCAGGTTTAGAACTCAACTGGCAGATGCAGTCTAGAGTGAACTATGTAGTATTAACTGAGAGGCGGCAGCAGCCAGTTGAGGGACATTGGAGGGGAACAGGGAATTGAACACAGAGCTTGCACACTGAGCTGCATCCCCTAGAACCCCTGTTCTTTATTTTGAGATGAGTTCTCGTTAGGTTGCTAAATTGCCCAGGCTGACTTCAAACTTGTAGCCTTCCTGCCTCAGCCTCCCAGAGTTCTGGGATTACAGATGTACACCAAGATGACAGGCTCAGATGTGAGAATTTTTCAGGCCTGGGACAGTGGGGAAGGCTGTGGGAGGAAGGCGGCAGGACTATAAAAAGGAAAGTGAGCAAGAGTTTTTCAAATAAAGTCAGCTGAGATGCCAGAAGGAGCTGGGACTATGTAATCACATATGAGTCCAAACTTTGCCAAGCAGCGAGCACTCGCAGTCACCCATGGGGGCCTCCAAGGACAGGATATATCCATTCCTGCATCTGCTCAGCATCTGCAGCTTTCCGCACGTGTGCCGGGCACTGAGTTAGGCCCAGGAGGGTACAGACCAGGACAAGGAGCTCTTTCCCAGATGGAAAGGCTCAGGTTCTGAGTAACTGACTTGTGCAAGGTCAGGGTCCAAGCCATCAGAACTGGAGCCCAGGTCTGTGCCCGTCCAAGTGTCACACACACTGCACGAAAGTCATGGTGCTGGAGGCAGGAAGGCCAGCCAGGGGACAGGGTGCTGGGCTTGATGGGGGACATCATGTGGATGGAGCTGTGTGGGCCAGGCTTATGTGAACGGAGGGGACAGAGGTGAGGACAACCTGTTCAGGACCTGTGGCTTTCCTGGAAGGTGTCACTGATTCCAGGAGCCTCTGGGACCGAGGACTGGGTGTCACGGAGGCAGAGGTGAGCTGGGAGCCAGGGATGCAAGTGGGAGAGCTGTGTGTGGCACCGAGGCTGGGACTGTGTCTCCTCAACACTGGCGCCCCCGAGGTGTCTGTGACTGGCCTGTGACGCCTGCCCTGGGGCTGGCTCCATGAGCACTGCTAAGGGTCATCATTATTAACCATGCACCCATTTATGGTCCCATAAAACACATCTCATTATGCCCAGCAGGGCTTTCCAGCTCTAAAATCCTCTTTATTTTAAAAACAAATCCTTAAAGCACTGCTGGATGGGGGAAGTGTTCGTGCTGACATTTCCAAGCAGGGATAAAGCGGGAGGGAGTCCCCCGGGGGTGGTGCCAGCGTTCTGGCCACCTTCTGGGACAACATGTGACTCCCCATCCCCCTTCCTCCCTGCTCCTTCTCAGGGAGACGCACGTGCACATTCCTGTCTTCCAAGGTTGCTGCGAGGATAATTAGTTCATCTCAACCCGCCATGCACCCCGCCCCAGCTCTACAATGATTAGGGAAAATCTCACAGTGCCCGCAGGCTGCTGAGGCGTCTCTGGGCTTTAAACACGTGTGGGACTCATTTTTGTTTCCAAGTCTATGTCTCCATCTTGCACATCTCCCAAGGCTGTGTGTCCAGCAGCTCCTGGGCAGCTTGGTCCCCAGGTACCCTGAGTTTGTCCTTACAGTTAATATCCCTTGAAACTTCATTCCTCCCTCAGTTTCCCACCTCCATCAGTGGCATCAGATTCACTCAATAAACAGAATCCACCTGGTACAGGCCTGGTGGGATGCTGGGGAGGACGTAGGGGAATGTGACCTTGCATGCTTAGAGTCCAGGATCTGCCATCACTGTCCTCCCAGATAGTTACCATGACCAACAGAGGTGTCATTTTAGCCGTTCCTCCAGCCAGCACCAAATCCCCTCAGTACAGTGTTCCCGAATTCTTAATCCGCCTCATCCCAGCCTGGCATAGATCCTCCTCATCAAGGCGGTGCATGATGGAGCCCTCACGGGCCCCCCTCCTGTGCTGTGCACGGTTCTAGCTCTGGAGCCCACACCACCTTCTCAGTGAGCCCCAGACTCCCCCACTGCCACCCGGCCCCAGCTGTCCACACCCCGCCCAGCTGAGACTCAGTCACTACACAGGACGCTGGCCACACATCACACACGTGGGTCTGCACACTTGTTAGATCTCTTCACCATAGCAAACGCGATGTCCTCCAGAATGAAGTCCTTTATCCCTTCCCACCTCTCTCCTCCCCCTGAACACACTCACACGCACGTGCACACACACACACGCACATGCCACCGCCCCTCCCCTGCAAGGTGAAGTTCACTCCTTTTTCCAGCTCCATTCAGAAGCTGCCACCCTACAAAGCCTGACCCAGTCCCTGGTAACAAATGGCCCATCTCTCTTTGGTCTTCTCAAAATGCTTTTTTTGCACTTGGGTGCCAGCCTTTATCACAGCTTATCCTGTGGCACACTGAGTTTTGCTCATGCTATTTTCCCAACCCTGATAATAACAATGGTAATAATAATTGGTGTTGATGGACTGTGCATGTTAATCACATGACATGTATTATCTCATTTAAACCCAGAATAATCTGTGATCATGTAGATCCTATGTCTCTTCCAAAGAACCACATGATGAACTCTTGGGAGATGGTGGCATCTCCAAGAGGTGGGCCTACTGGGAGGTCTTCAGGTCACTTTGGGTAATGCCCTTATCATGGGACCCCAGCCTCCATCTTCCTCTCTTCTGCTTCCCTGCCGTAAGGTGATTTTTTTATCTGAGCTGGGTGCTGCTGCCCTGATGTGTGGCCACAGGCCCAAAGCAATGGAGCCCATGGGTCACAGACACAAACCTCCACAGCTGTGAGCCAACATAAACTTTTTCTCTTTATAAGCTGGCTGTCCCAAGTATTTGTTACAGTATCAGACAGCTGGCAGAGACACAGCCTTGCAAAATGTGTTGTTTTCCTTACTTTTTCAAGAAGGAGCCAGCCACCCCGGTCTCCAGAACCAAGCGAAGGAGGCTTTGGCATCATGCGGCACATGGGTGGGGGCACCCTGGTCCCCACAGCTGTACCCCACGGGAATTGGTAGAGAACACCTCTGCCCAGTGGCAGCTCGAGCCCAGTCAGGTGGAGACACAGCCAGCCTGGCCCGGAAAAGCAGCCCCACCCCATGGGGCTGCCTTGGCCCTTCCCCAGCCCATGGGTGACTCTGGACTGCCCTTCTCTGCTGTGAGCTTAGTGTGAGGACCCCTTTGCAAATGGGCTTATAAATAAAAGCCCACTTCCTCTTTTCCAGGTGTGGAGGTGCTCGCCTTTTATCCCAGGAGGCTGAGGCAGGAGGATCACCATGAGTTTGAGGCCAGCCCGGGGCACATAGTGAGTTTAAGGTCATCTTGGGTTACACAGCAAGGCCAAGGGGACCACATGTGGAAATTTTACAGGCAGAGTGGGCAGGTAGCCAGCAAGGGCCACAGTAAGCCCTGTTGGAATTTGAGTTTTTCCACACACTTAGTTGTTTTGTGTCCCAAGAGGGCTTTTCTGTCTTCCATTTGGCTGCATTTTTGGGTGAAGTTTCAAAACAACCAGGAGAAATGGTTTTCCCAAGAGTTCAAACCTACCGGGCATAGTGGCACACACCTGTCATCCCAGCACTGGGGAGGCCGAGGCAGGAAGATTTAAAAAAAAAAAAAGAAAGAAAGAAAGAAAGAAAGAAAAAGAAAAGAAAAAAGGAGCAGGCTTAGGTCATGTAATCCTGCACCAGGGTCACCTGGCCAACCGGAGCACTGTCCCAGGTGCTCTAACCCTAGAGCCCACCCCCGGCCCCTCTGGGCACTGCCTCTGCTCCAGCGCTGGGCGGGCACCTGGAGGCAAGCGCAGGCTTTGTGGGTGAGGAGCTGAAGGTCCACTGGCTGCAGAGGAGAAGGGAGACAGAGGGACAAGAACAGAGAGGTTCAGGGGCAGAGGAGAAAGAGGGCCCTTTCTCCACCCGACTCTGTCCTCAGAAATGTGCCTCTCACCTCCCATAGCCTCTCCTGGGCCACTGTAACCCAGCTCCACAGACTGGAGCCCAGGACAGCAGCATTTATTCCCAGAGCTCTGGAAGGCGGAGTCTGAAATCAGGCAGGGCCATGGTCTGTCTACATCCTCTAAGGACGACGCTGCCTTGTCTCTTCCAGCTTCAGGTAGCCCCGTGTGCTCCTTAGCTTTGGGTTGAATGACTCTGGTCTCCGCCTCTGTCTACATTTTCTTCTGTCCCTCTGTCTTCTTGTAAAGACAACAGTACAGTGGACTCAGGGTCCACGCTCGTTCCCTCGTATCAGTGACATCTGCAAAGACCCCTATTTCCAACAAGCTGACTTCCACAGGTACCCAGGGTCAGGACTTTGCCTTATCTTTGGGGCTCACGATTCAGCCCTCAATGCTGTCAGTTTGTAACACATAAGGATGTCTGTTTCTTACAACACCAGGACCCTCTGACCCTCTTACTCCCTATGGAGATAAAAACCCCAGGGGTGCAACAGGCCCCCAAGAACCACTGCTTTCTGAATTGATTCCGCCACATGATGAATCTGAGTTATTTAAGATGTTTAGCTGGTGTCATTTTGAGACACAGGAATTGACAGCCAAGGATGAAGACCGAGAGAGTAAGTAGCAGACAGAAGTGAGGGATGGTGTCTTCGGGCTGGAGGATGCAGCAGGACCGGGCCTGGCTGGTGACAGCTGTGTGTCAGCCTTGCCCAGGGCTTCATGCTTCACATGAGCTTCCCGACTATCGTAGTTACTTTTCTCCTTGCTGAGACAAAATACCCGATGCCCAAAGTTAAAGAGAGGAAAGGTTTATTTAGCTCACAGTTTGTAGAGGTTTCAGTCCATCGTCAGCTGGCTCCAAGGTGGCGCACGACAGAGGAGAAACAGTTCATGGCCCCTATAAGACAGCAAAAGTAATAAGGGGGCTTAACAGCATCTTTCTGCCCCTTATAGCTTATCTAAACTGCTGGTATTAGGGTGGTGCCAAGCCAACCCGAGGACTGATCACTAATCATGCATCCTTAATCCCAGCAGCACCCACTCTAGATTCAGCCACCTCTGACAAAGTCCCACCCATGACTGCATGAGGCTTTGAGGGGACATCTAAACATGAACCTTAACACTAACCCTCTCGGTCCTGCCTTTGAGTTGGCTGGCAGTGACAGCACACCCCCTACCACCTGTCCCTCCCAGGAAACGGTTTCTTAAAGAAAGATGTGCCCCCCTTGCATCCCCTGTCATCTCCCACTGCCTGCCTCCGTTTACCCTTCCATCGAGTTAGGCAATTAAGAGCACCTGAATTTAAAAGTGAGCAGCTTCCTGATCGCAGGTGTCCCCACAGGTGGCTGGAGGGCTCCAGCTGCCTTCTCAACTTGCAGGTGGCTCTGGCTGCCACAGAGCGCTCTCTGGCCTTTGTGTCTCTGTCACAGGGTCCCGACAGCCTCATCTAGGGCTCTGCCTTCTCATGGGAAATATGTAAAGATTATGAGCTGCCAGGGAGGAGGAGGCAATGATGGACTCTTTTATTAAATAACTACAGTCATGCTTGGTTATTATCGTGATAGTATAAGTTCTATTCTACAAAACAGAAAACTGAGGCCAGTGAAGTTAAAGTAGCGGTTATTTAAAAAGTACTGAGTTAAATATTCAGTAAATATTGTTGAAGGATAACAAACTGCCCAAAGGGGAAAAAATAAATCAGATAGGGAAAAGGAGAAAAAAAGGAAGAGAAAAGAGAAAAGATATAAATTTGTACATATACACTTAAGATAGCTAAGAGGATTGTTTTACTAATTCTATTAGTTCTTGGAACAAAACAGTTAACATTCACAGGATTAGATGAATTTTGCAAGTCTATATCTGGTAATCTGAGTAAACCTTTTGAAGATAACGATGCAAAATAACAACCTTAGTTATGTTCCTACCACCTTGTTTTGCAAACCTGTACTGTTATTGTTTTGGGCTCTTTATTATTGTTATTTATTAGTCTCTTTTGTTTCTTGTTTTTCTTGTAATTTGTGATGTTTTGTTTTGTCTTTCCCTGTAATACAGAAAGGATAGATGTACACGTATAGGCTTATACAAGCCTAGAATGTCTCCTAAAGAGTTTCCAAGAATTGATTTTATTACGAGTAATGGTATGAACAGCTACTTTGAAGAAAATGAGACATTATGGTAGCCATTGCTGATTTCCTACCATCTTGTTGTGAAGCCCAGTAATGCTTTTATCCTTTGTTCTGATTGTCCTTAGTCTGTTCTGTGTTATTTGATTTCAATATGTGTGAAAGTGTGGACAGCTATTTTGAAGAGAACAAGAGACGTTACAGTAGCCACTGTTGATTTCCTGTTGTCTTGTTTTGAAATCCTGTGTTGCTTGCATTGTTTTGTCCTGATCTGCTTTCTTCTGTTTTGTTTTGCTTTATTCTCTTTAAAATAAAATTAAAAAAATAAAAGATTCTACATGTTAGTATATCTGTTATCCATTAGTAAATAAATACTACCTGAAACCAATGTTTAAAATATCACTGCTAAGGGTTAAAAAGTGAAATACAAAGCAAAGTCCAGAACACTGTGCTGTTCACACAAATTCAGAATCATCCAAGTCCACACAGCGCTGCATTTCTCCAAGTATCCCTGCTGATTCAAGGATGCATATGGGATTGTCCTTTGAGGAATTCAAACCTCTGCCTCTGATCGGGGTCACTGGGGACGGAGGGCCAGTCACCCTCTCTGACCCCAGCTTCCACTGACTTCTAGTTAGGGACCACTGAGGCACTGCCTGGAGAAAAGCACCAGTCTCTATGCTCACCTGCTGAGTCTCAGCAAAGACTGGGACAAACCTGAAGTGGCCTGTAAGAGACCCTCTACCTGTGTCGCATCCAGCAAGCTGCCGCCACCCTCACCAGATGGTTACACCTGCAAAAATCACATCTTACCCCTCGGGACTGGTCTCCCTTTCCTCTCACTCAAGCCCCAATCAATGTGTCAGCTGCACCTCACCAGAAGTCACTGGAGGCTAGGAACAGACTGGGGGCTTCCCAAGGTGCAGGACTCTGACTGCTAAACCAGAAAAGCCCCTGCAAACCAGGATACATTGGTCACCTTCGCTAGGAAACGCAGATTTGGGGGACCTACATTCAGAAGGCAGGACCACATCATGGGGATCTGTCAAAATGTGAAAAGGAGGACAGATGATACGTCGGAGCCACAGGCACAGATGATGTCTAAACTGAAAGATAAAAATAGTAAGTTATGGGACCAGGGATTTAGCTCAGTGGCATAAGCACCTGCCTGGCAAGCATGAGGTCATGACTTTGATCCCCAGTGCCCTTCCAAAAAACATAGTAAGTTTTGATCACCATTTGTTATTCACCACATGTGATATGCTTCAGTGTGCATACAGCTGTGATTATTTTGTAATTGTTGTTATCTCGTTTAATCTTCCTGCATCTATAAAAGCGTATGATTTTCTCAGCACAGGCCCTGCTGTCAGGGAGCACATGTTATTATGAAGGAGACAGATAATTATCAAGGAAAAGGTAAATAAGCAGGAGCACGCCAAAGTGTAACTGGGGCAAGGACAGGGCACGGCCACTGAAAGCAATGGGGCCACTCCGAGAGTCCCTTGGACAATGTTGGGTCAATGCTTCTGTGATAGTGGTCAGGGAAGGCGTACCTGAGAAGGTGACATTTAAGCTGAGACGTGGGCATTGAGAGAGCGCTAGACACACAGCCACCCCGGGAAACGATGCTCTGACTAGAGGGAGCGGAAATGCAAAGCCTTGAGATGGGATCAGGAGGGGATTCCGCAACTCACGGAGCAGAACAGAGTTCAACATGGCTGCAAGACAGCAGGCGTAAGAAGAGAGTGGTGGAAGATGAGGTTTAGTTCTGGAAGACTGTGATAAGGAGTATGAGATTTATTTTAAGATCAATGAAAAGTTAGTGGAAGGTTTTAAGCAGGGGAGTGGTAGGATTTGATTTTCATTTTATACCCAAGATCAGGGCTGGTGAATGAGAAATGAAACTTGAGTCAGAGAGATTGAGCACACCAACCACAGTCGGCATGTCTCCCGGTGCCACTGAGGGTGCTGAGCGTGGCTTCACTCTTCATGGGACGACAGGGGCAGGAAGATACCACATTAACTCGTCCAAGCCTGCACGGTTCACGAAATGTGGAACCAGGATTCAGACCCAGGTCTGTCTGACTGCAAAACTTCCAACTACACCCCTTGTATTTGCTTCCTAGCGCCGATGGAGATCCATGAGCAGCGCAGCTTCAACACAAGTGTTTACTGACTCATAGTTCTAGGGGTAAGAATTTGAGTGCCAAGGGGTAGGCGTGGCCACTTCTTTCTGACAGCTGCTTCTGTTGATCACTGGGGATAGTTGGAGTAAACCCACCACCCGACTCCTGCTGTAGCTCCACACAGTTTCTCCCTGGGTGTGTGTCCATCTGTCTGTCCACCTGTCCGTCTATCCATCCATCCGTCTATCCATCCATCCATCCATCCTCCAGCCCTCCGCTCTCTGGATCTAGGACATATCACACTATCAGTTGGGGAGGGAAGGGCCACCAAAGATACTGGGAGACACAGGTTAAAGGGGCTCTTTTCCAGGATGTAGCAGACTGCCTCTAAGAATTGAAAAGGGCACTCTGAACAGGAGTCCAGGAGTGCTAGGGGGCAAAGCCACTCATGGTGGGTGTTCTGTATCCCCTCAAAATTCATACGGCAAAGTCCTAACTTCCAGGAACTGTGAGTGTGAGCTTACTTGGAAGTAGGATCTTCGCAGATGTAATGAGGAAAGATGAGGTCACTAATGTGTGCCCTGGTCTCACCTGTGCTGTGCTGTTTATGAGGATGGATGGACGGGTGAATGAATGGATGGACAGATGGATGGAGTCAAAAAGAAAACCCCAGAGAGGAGGAGGCTCAGGCCTGAGGTCCATTCCGCTGTCACCTTAATCACCGAGATTCAATCACCCAATACAATAAAGAAAAGTATTATAGAAATAAAACACTGCCAAAAATCTTCCTCAAATTACAAGTACACGCAATGAGCAGCCTGGGTTTATAAAGAACAAATTATGCCAGACACACTTGATTGTGCCTTTGAGGGAACTAAGAAATTAAGGGATGGGAAGGATGGCAGAGAGGCAATACATCTTGATTTTAATACAGCAATTGATACATTGTCTTGTGGAATTGTCCCTGCAAAATTAATTCAAATTGGCTTGGTGAGGAGAAACCAGAGGAAAGATAAACAAACAAATAATGATTAAAGGAGAACGCCAAAGCCCACAGCCCTGAGGTAGGGAAGGGAGGGAGGGGCACAGACGGAAACAGTGGGCTTCGCCCCAGACTCAGAAAGGTGCGAGGGGCGGCAATGAGCCTGGATGTGGGTTCGGGGAGCTGGGAAGGAACGGCCCAGGGGAAGAGGCTGGGCAGAGGGTGGACAGTGGGAGTCACCTGGGTCCCCAGGGCCATAGGTCCACACCACCAACCACCTGGAGGCTGTGCCTTGCAGAATCCCAGCCCCTGGATGGAGCAAAGTCACTTAAAAAGCACAGCTGCTGTCGGGGGAGCCAGAGCAGGGGGCTCTCTTCATCAGGCTTGTGCTCCTGTGAAATGGGTGACATTGAAGCCAGGGAGCCCGTGCGTGCTTCAGAACCGCAGAATCCTGACTCGGCTCCAAACACAGGAGCCGGCAGCGCCTCCCTCGGTCCAGGGGCCCTGTCTGTGGGAATGGGAGGCTCTGCAGAGCAGAGAAGAAGAACAACTGGGAGCTTGTGAGAAATGCAGGTTCCGGGGCCCAGAATTCGGAGGTTCTGGTTTTCACAGAGCTGGGATGGGCCTAGGAGTCATCACTTTTGACAGATTTACCAGAAGCCACACCCTCATCCTTCCTTTCTCTCCCTTCCCTTGTCTTCTCTTTGTTTCTTCCCTTCCAAAACCTTCTGGAAGGCATTGTTTCAAGTTCTAGGGGCACAGAGGTACGAGGTGACTTCCATCGTTGAGAAGGGGACAGTTAAGCCGCCAAGCGGGATAGTTATAGGAAGGGCAGGGACAGTGGTCATATCGAAGGACAATGTGAGAGAGAGCACCATCAGAATGGGAACAGTGCACACACCTGTACTCCCGTCACTCTGGGAGGCTGAGGCAGGAAGATCACAAATTTGAGCCCAGCCGGGGCAACTTAGCAAGACCCTGTTTTAATAAAAAATAAAAAGGGCTGAGGGTGTAGATCAATAGTAGAACACTTGCCTAGCATATATGAAGCCTGGAATTCAATCCCCACACCAAAAGAAAAGAGAAGAGAAGATAGGAAAAGGGGAGGGGAGGGGAG
>RJWM01004344.1:0-102627 GCA_004363535.1 Dasyprocta punctata | reverse complement strand
TCTATGCACTTTTTCCTTGGAGTTTGTCATGCTTCTTGGGCTTGTGGGTTATAATGGTTATCTGATTTGAAAAATTTTCAGCTGTCAATTCTCCAAATAATTGTTTTTATTCCTTCTTTATTTTCTCTTCTCTTTTAGGGACTTTAGTCATTTTTATATTACTCTGCTTGCAGTTACTCTGTTCAAGTTGGTTTCTTCACTTTTCAAATTCTCAAATTTCTGTACTTTTCTTTCTGTGTTTTAATCTCTTAATCTCAGAAGTATATTCTTTATCCCTGATATTGCATTTCATTTCTAGAAGAGCAGTTTAGATCTGGACAGTATCTTTCGGGGAGGCCGATTACCCTGTTGTTTACCATTCCACCGTCTTGTTTCCTGTCATCCGGCTTTAAAGATCATGCATTAGTACTTTAGCTAGCCCTATTTACATTGCTTAGAGCCAGTTAAAGGAAAAAATAGCTTAACCAGCTCTATACTTATCAGTATGTGGAAATAGGGCCAGGTTTAGCCAAAGTAGAGGTAATTGCTCTGTACTTAAGGAGAACCATCCAGGTGGTCCTCTGCAGTGAAGGTGGACTACCATACAAAAAAGAACACAGTGGCAGCAGAGAGCTCAATGGCAACTGTTCTTTCTATATTTTTCACTCCTCAGGTTAATGCCAGATCTAGACCATGCTTTCTAAAACTTCACATGAAGAACTTATGAAGAATTAAAAAACAACAAACCCCCCAAATTTAAAGACCCAATCAAAAAATGGGCATCTGAGATGAATACACACTTCTCAGAGAAGAAGTACAAACAGCAAATACATATATGAAAACATGTTCAACATCACTGGTCATTTGAGAGATGCAAATTAAAACAACACTGAGATTCCATCTCACCCTGGAAAGAATGGCTATCATGTGGAAATCAAGCAATAACAAATGCTGGAGGGGCTGTGGACAAAAAGGAACCCTTCTTCACTGTTGTTGGGATTGTAGACTGGTGTAACCACTGTAGAAATCAGTGTGGAGATTTCTCAAAAAACTAGGACTTGAGGTTCCATTTGACCCAGCTATTCCCCTTCTTGATATCTTCCCCAAAGAACTGAAAGCATCATGCCACAGCAGTATATGCACACCCTGTTCATAGCAGTAGTTTGTAATAGCTAAATCTTGGAAAAAGCCCAAATGCCCATCCACCAAGGAAAGGATAAAAAAGATGTGATTTTTTTTTATACAATGGAGTTCTGCTCAGTCATAAAGAAGGATAAATTTGAGATATTTATTGTTAAATGGCTGCATCGTGAGACTATACTCTTAAGTGAAATAGATCAGACAAGCATGTGTAAATATCACATTATCTCTGTGGTGTGAGAAACTGAAAGTGTAAATAAGAACCAAACTGTAAGATAGATATTGTGAAATAGGAAGAAATTGTTCAAAAGGAAAGAGGAACTAGGGATGGCGGAGGAGGAAAGGAAAGAAAGGAAAAGAAAAAATGAGAACAGAAAGGTAGAATGGAAACAAAATTTTATAAATAAGGAGGGAAAGATGGGTTGAAGGGAAAGGAGAGGATTGCGAGAAAAAAAGAATCAAGATATATCATGTACAGGAGCAAATTCTCTATGATGAATGTAATTATTGTATAGCTCTAAATTGTATCAATAAACTTAATAATCAAAAAGCAAAAAACAACTGCACATGAGAAGTCCACGTGCAGGGCTTTGGGAACTGTTCTGCACATCTGTCCTCGGATTTTGTAATGAACAGGTCATGCTTTGCCACACCCTAATCTCCTGTCTTTTCCAGAGTCCTGACCATGGGTTCAGTCAGCCACTAGATGTCGGTCCCTTTTCCCAAGTGACTGCCAGGATGCACAACTCTTTGGTGTAGGGACTTACATTTCTTTCTGTTCACCAAAAGGGTCCCAGGCCACTTAGGTACATATGCTCAGGTTCATTGGTTTGCCACTGGCCAAATCAAAGGAGGTCGTATATTTGGGTAAAATGGAAAAAAGATTCATTCAAAACTAGCTCTGAGGAAATGGAGGGGCCTATTTGCCTCAAATCACCATCTCTCCCTTTACAGCCAGGCAAGGACCTTTTCATAGTAAGAGATGTGGGAGGGGGAACACAGAGAGTTAATGCAAATCTCCACCCTTACTTCATCACTGTTAGCCGTCTTCAGTTCATTGTCCCCTTTCTTATGAGAGGAAGCTGGGATCCAGGCTTCTAGGTGTCAGCATCTGCATATTCCTCTCCTTCATCTTGGCTGAGGAGAGGTGGGGAAAGCTATTTATGCCCTAAGCTTACCAGGAAGCCATTTGTCTCTAAAGGTTAAAAAAATAAATAACAAACTAACCTTTAAAATTCCATTTTGCAGTGCTGGTTACAAGACTGGAAAAGAAAGAGTCAGACACCTACATGTCTGAATCAGTTATTAGTTAAGGACTGTATTTTCTGTACGTCTCACTTGTATCTCCAACATGTCAGGTTATTTCAAGAGCATATTACAGATTAAAAAGAAAAATTTATATGTTATTGAATTTGATGTATTTTAGCATCTGTGAATTGGCTAGGATAGGAATATAGTTCCATTCTAAAGATAAAAAATCTAAACCTGGAGTGGTACAACGACTGTAAGGAAAAAAAAAACACTCAAAAAGTCAATGGAAGCTGGGTGTGGTGGCGCATGCCTTTAATCCCAGCACTCGGGAGGTTGAGATAGGAGGAGCATTGTGAGTTGGAGGCCACCTTGGGCTACAACGCCAGCACAAGGCTGGCCTGAGCTACATAATGTGACCCTGCCTCAAAAAATCAGGGCTGGGAGTTTGGCTCCGTGGCTTAAGCACGAGGTTGTAAGTTCAATGCCCAGTGCCACAAAAAAAAAAAAAAAAAAAAAAAAAAAAAAAAAAAGAAAATCAATGGAAAAGGTAAGATGGAACTTTGATTTATTTTTTGCCCCAAATCCAGGCAAGAGGGTTTTCTTATTTGTCTATCTTCAGTAGGATTTTCTGCAGAATGGTGCGGTGGGATACATGAACAGGGGCTACAATAGATCTGATTGTTTTATTTGTCCTTCCAGCAAAGGGATGAATCATGCCTAGGAAGGTCAGCAGCATTGAGTCCAGAAGAAAGGAGAGAGAACACCAAAAGTCATGGACTTCACGCATCTTCAATTACAAATGCTATATCACCTTCCTTACTGGCTGTTATAGTTGCCACTGGAAATTCAGACGATGGGAAAAGACTAAAGTTGGATCCTGTTGCTGCACTTGGGTATAGAGAGATGGGAAGGAGCTGGTTCAACTTTCTCAGACGTGGGGAGCATGGGCTGGGCCCTGGTCATCAGAAAAGGCTCACTAGAGTTGCCCAGGGCTGGGACTACTCAGGCTTCAGTTCTTCCATGAAAATACTATGCCATTCCAGAACCAGAGTTAAACTCACTGAAACATGTACTTGCTATGTTCTTTTTCTTTTACTTCTACTATTATTAATATTACCTTATTTTATGGTACTGGTGATTGAACTCAGGGCCTTATATACGCCAGCAAAGCACTCTGTCATTGACCTGCGTCCCAACTCCCCACTTCTGTTCCTTACTTTTCCATTTCCATACTATCTCTTTTATGTCACTCGTTCTTTCATTCATTTACTCTCTCACTTTTACATTTACTCATTGAGTGAACCTTAAATAAACATGAGATATTTTCGGCTAGGAATTATAACAATGCACGGATCTTTAATTCTTCTTTCTCTGTGAGTTCCAAGTGAAAATTTGCTCATGAGAAAAACACAACAGGTGGCAAACAAGGCACTCCTTTATTATTGGCCAAGCTAGTGCTTGATTTTTCCTAGTGAAGTGCTCTAGTAAGGCCAAATGGTGCCATGTGTGCTAGCCTAATGGAAGGCCTCTTTCTCCTCTTCGCCATGAACTAAGACTCTCTGGTGGCCACTCTGGTATAACATATTAACTGATGAGTACCTTGGAGGTCCAAAATATTTGACCTTTCACTTAATTGTCAACATGGTTCCACTAGGGTCCAAGAATCAACTAACTGGGTCTCTAATTTCTTAACCCCGGCATGGGGAGCACAAGGAAAGAGGTCAGAAGCGGGAGGTGTTATGGTTTGTATCTAGATGTCTTCCCAAAACCTCAAGTGGTCATAGTGGGGGCTTTTTGGAGGTGGCTGGATCTAGAATATGGATACTGGGATTAAGGATGTGATGCTGAGATTGATGTGTGGTGTGATGCTAGGATTAGGGGTGCCCCACCCTGGGTGCAAGTGCTGCTTGCTAGGTAGCCTGGATAGAATAAGGGACAGAAAGACGGCTGCTGTTGTTGCCTGCTGCTTCCTTGCTAGTTTGCTGCTTTGCTGCCCACATGCTTTTTACCTGCCATAAACTGTTTCTCCTCTGCAGTGCCCCTCTGCTATGCCCCTTTGCCTTGGAGCCAGCCAATTACGGATTGAAACCTCTACTACCTGTGAGCCAAAATAAATCTTTCCTCCTTTAACTCTGGGTGTTGCATATTTTGTCTCAGCAATGAGAAAAGTAACAAAAACAGGAGCCTTCCCTGGAGTTGACAGCTACGTTCTTCTTTCCCTGTGTTTTCCAGGTCTAGGTATTTGGTGTCTACACTATACACAGGGGATAACAGAAGTGGTTCAGGGATGGTTCTAGCTCTCATGAAATTCACATTCTATTGGGAGTTTCAAGTACACACACAATTTCAACACAGGGGGAAAAGTGCTTTAATTGTATGTACATGAACACAGGGACATATCAAGGAAGGAACCAAAGATAACTTTAGAAGATGAAGGTGATAAAAATTTGATAGGTAGATAATTGTAGATGGCAGAAGAAATGGTATTGGAGAAGGATCCAAAGGGCATGGTGAGTTTGGAGAGTGGTAGGTTTATTTTAGGTGAATCAGAAATGCCTGGTGAAGTGATAGGAATTGAAGCTAGAGATGGAGGTGTGTCAAGTGTTACATGGTTTTTAAGAACTGACTTTTGCCATACAGAAAACAAAGCATACTTAATGAGGGTTGAGGATGTAACCCAGTGGTAAAGCATGATGTTAGCATGCATGAGGCTCTGGATTTGGTGTCCAGCACCAGAGAGGGGGAAAGTACCTAAAGATTTTAACCTGGTGATGTGGTCTGAGATATGCTTTGCAATTATTATTTGATTGTACGGAGGATGTGTTAGAACATATAACACTAATGCAGGGAGGCCTCTGCCTCTTTACCTCCAAAGATAAAACAATGGCAATATTCCAAAGAAGAGATGTTGGTGGCCTAGACTGGATGAGTGATATTAAATATGGCAAAGAACAGATAGATTCAATAGATCTTTATTACTTAGGAGTGAGGTAAAAAGTCACATGAGAGCTATAAAGAAGGTCATAGAGGGAAAAGCAAAGGGAGGCTTCATAGAAAAAATGGCATTTAAAGTTGTATGGTATAATGGAAGAAAATCCCTGCCTCATGGTCTAGGAGTATGTATGGATCCTAATTATGACCGTGCTTGGGTTGGTTAGGTGGTATCTCTGAGCCTCTCTCTATAGTGAGGGAATTGAACTAGATACCTCTTACAGTCTCTAAATAATTTTCAAGTCTCCTTTTTGGTCAGGAGAAGGAGTATAGCATATTGCATAAGCACTAATAAGATATTGTGCCTAGGGAAAGACAACACAGATTCAGTTTTTGTTTATTACTGACTGTCTCAAAATTAGAAATCCACCACTGTTAGAGCTTGGGCAAGTTACCTAACACCTGCAGAGTCCTCATTAAAATAACTGAGATAATAACAATAGGATCAACTGGGGTTGTTAAGAGAATAGAAGAGGTAATTTGTGGAAAAACTTTGAATCGTGCTTGGCGCACAATTAGTACTCAGTAAATGTTATTATTGTACTGTTCTTGGAGTCACTGACTTGTGGAAGTGACCTATAGAAATGGTACAGAGGATTCTTGGTGAAGGGAATAAGAGGGCCAAAAGTCCAGAAAGAGAAAAGCACAAGGTATGTTTAGGGAGAAGTGAATTTCCAGTGTAGACTGTAGGGACATGTAAGGGAATAAATAATAAGAAGAAAGTTTGAAAAGGAATGTTTTGATCAATATAGGAAGCATCTTTATGCCAAAATAAAATATTTGAACTTTATCTTATAAACAGTGGGGAGCCTTTGAATATTTTCCAGCCAGAGTGGTGACAATGAGAGTAAGAAAATGGGAATAGAAGCCGGGCGTGGTGGCGCATGTTTAATTCCAACACTCAGGAGGCTGAGGTAGGTGGAGCGTTGTGAGTTCAAGTCCGGCTTGGGCTACAACGAGAGCCCCAGGCCGGCCTGAGCTACATAGTGCAACCCTGCCTCAAAAAACTAGGGCTGGGAGTTTGGCTCAGTGGCTTAAGCGCCTGTCTGGCAGGTGTGAGGCTGTGAGTGTGATCCCCGGTGCCGCAAAAAAAAAAAAAAAAAAAAAAAAAAAGGGGGAATAGATTTATCCAACAAAAATAATGAATTAAACACTTAATATATACTATTATAACTGAGGCAGCATGGGGCCCTGGACCTTGTGGAATGACTTAGATAATAAACAATAAGTGAAGAAAAATGCTTTCAGATCGTAATGAGAGCTTTTAAGATAATAAAATAGGAAAATGTGTTAGAAACTTGGATAGGAAGAGAAGACCTCTTTAAAAATGTGTCCTTTGATTTATCTCCTAAATGAGACAGAGCCAGCCTTATGTACCACAAAGGGAAAAGTGTTTCAGGCAGAAGAACTACTAAGTGCAAAGCTCCTGAGGTGGGAACAGATTTGGTTGTGTTTTAGAAACAGAAAGGTGGCCAGAGTGGATGGAGCCCAGAGATAGAGTCCGAGTATAAAATAGGATGAGGTGAGAGATGGGAAGGGCTGACGGTGTAGGAGTGTGGGCCGGGGGGGCAGTTTGGGTGACATTCGAACACAGCAGAGAGCTCAGAGAGGGTTTTGAGCATGGGTGTGACATTATCTGATGCATGTTGTTAAAATTCCATCCAAGTTTCCTACAGAGAAAATGTGTAAGACCTGAGTCGTCTGTGCTTTTCACCCTCCTACACTCAGAGGATGGTAGTTTGCTGCCTAGATATGCATAAGGTCTCTTTCAGCTTTTTGGAATGCCCTTTCTATGTTTTTTATTTCATTTTATTTTTTATTCTTAGCCTCATAATAACCTCAGAATTTAGATGGGGCAGGGATTACTTTTTCTGCTTTCAAGATATTAAAATGGTATCTAAAGAGGTAGAGTTTCTTATTCATATGATCAGAATCTTTTAAGATTATGAATAAGATAGCAACCCAAACTTAATCTTTTTTTTTATTTTTAAAAAGGGAAAAAACCCCACAAAATTTCAAAACAGATAATAGGAAGTTAACATTGGTTCATACATTGTGTATTGATATCTTTAAATTAGTTGCTCAAAATACAAGATATAGGCTTTTAATTGACCAAACAATATTAGCAGAGCTTTCTTTTCAATGAACTGAGTGAAATTAGTAGTATAATTATCTTAACTATCTTGTGTGTGTGTGTGTATAATATATATATATATAGATAGATATATATATATTTGTTGTTGTTATTGTTTTGTTTTTGCTTTTTCCTTTCCTCTTTTCCCCTTTCCCCCATCCAACTGTTCCTTTTGAACAGTTTTTTCTCATTTTACAGTATCTGTTGTACATCTTGGATCTTATATACTCTTTGAGCTTCTCACACTAGAGAGACAGTACAGTGTCTGCACATGTGCATCTGGTTTATTTCTCTTAAGAATATGGTCTCAAGCTGCATCCATTTGTGTATAAAAGTCTCAAGTTTATCCTTCTTTATGGCTGAGTAGTACTCCATTGTAGAAAAAGACCACACTTTTTTTTTTTTATCTATTCCTCAGTTGATGGGCATTTGGGTTGTTTCTGAGATCTAGCTATCACAAATTGTGGTGCTATGATCATGGGTGCACGTATATTGCTGTGGTATGATGTTTTAAATTCTTCTGGGAACATAACCAGAAAAGGAATAGCTGGGTCAAATGTGACCTCCTGTTCTAGTTTTTTGAGGAATCTTCACACTGATTTCCACAGTGGTTGCATCAGTCTACACTCCCACCAACAGTGGAGAAGGGTTCCTTTTTTCCTCACAGCCCCTCCAGCATTTGTTATTGTTTGATCTCTTAATAATAGCCATTGTTTCTGGGGGTAAAATGGAATCTCAGTGTTGTTTTAATTTGCATCTCTTGACACCTTCGTCAAAGATAAGGTGGCTTAGTGTGTCTGGAGTTATTTCTACATTTTCTAGTCTGTTCCATTGATCTTTGGGTCTATTTTTTTGTTTTTTGCCAGTACCATGCTTTTTTTTTTTTTTTATCACAGTAGCTTTATACTATAATTTCAAGTCAGGGATTTTGATGCCTCCGCCTTACCTCTGTTGCCCAGAATTGCCTTTGTTAATCTACGTCTCTTCCAGTTCCAAGTGAATTTTAGGATTTTTTTCTAATTCTTGGAATTTTGATTGGAATTGTATTAAATATGTACAACAGTTTTGAAAGTATGGCCATTTTCACTATGTTGATTTTTCCTACCCAAGAGTGAGGGATATCTTTCCATTTTCTGATATCCTCGTCAATCTCCTTTTTCAGAGTACTATAAATTTCAATATATAGCTCCTTTATATCCTTTGTTAGATTGATTCCTAGGTATTCCATTTTTTTTGATGCTGCTGTGAAAGATGTTTCCCTTATTTCTCTCTCAGTGAGTTTGTTATTTGTGTGCAGGAAGGCTATTCATTTTTGAGTGTTGACTTTCTATCCAGCTGTGCTACTGAATTTGCTTATTAAATCTAGTAGTTTTTTTAGTGGAGTTTTTGGGGTCTTCTATGTAGAGTATCATGTCGTCTGAAAATAATGATAATTTAATTTCTTCCTTTCCTATCATTATTCCTTTTATTTCTTTATCTTATCTAGTTGCTCTAATTAAAGTTTCCAGGACTATGTTGAATAAGAGTGGAGATCTAAACCTAATCTTCTCAGGAAGTATTTGGCAACATATGGCATGGCTGATTTGTGATAATGATTTTCAGTACTGAGAGTTGCCTTCAAGGCTCAGTTTGAAGATCTTCTCTATAAAGAAGTTGTCTTCGTTACTTTTCACTCATTGCTGAGACAGAATACCTGACACCCAAAATTAGAGAAGGAAAGGTTTATTTCTTACAGTTCCTCAAGGGTTTCAGTCCATACTTAGTTGGCTCCAAGGCAGCATGGTGTGGCGGGGCAGTCATTCATGGCCGCCGCCAAACAGCAAGGGGTGGGAATTGGGAAGAAAGAGCAGAGCAAGAGTAAGAGAGAGAGCCTTCCTCTTGCTCTTACACAGTATATCGGCTCCACCCCTGGGCGCGTGTAGCACACACATCCCAAATCCCAGCGCCAGACAACAAACCAATCATGAATGCCAGACTCAGCCCTGTCCATGCCACAGTTACATGAGGATTTGGGGGGACACAGGACCGACCACACTATACCAGAAGTCCTTCGTGATGGCTTTGGGCTAAGATAGCCCTGTCCCTGTCACTTCTTGGCTGTGTGATCTTGAGCCAAATACTTTACCTTTCAGAGTTTTCTTTGGCAAAATGTTACCAATACCAAATTCTGCTCTTCTAAGGAGAAATAAATTACCCAAAGTAGCTTGTGAAGTCCCTAACATTGTGTTGTTATTAAATAGCTTCTACAAAAATATTTTTCCCCTAACTCTGATTCCTCCTTGTTCTTCCAGTAGGTATGTAAGTGACCAAATTAAATGATAAATGATGAATGAATGAGTTACTTAAGGAATGAATCTTGAAAAAACGTTTGGTAGAGGGAAAGGTGGAGGAATTCAATGGATGATTGTTGAGTGCCAACTACATCTGAAAAACTATGGTAGAACCAGACATGGTGGTGCATGCCTTCTGAGCCCAGCTACTCAGGAGGCTGAGGCAGCAGGATTACAAGTTGAAGGCCAGACTGGGCAATTTAGTGAGATCCTTTCTTAAAATAATACTGTATCGAAGGGCTGAGGATATGTGTGGTTCAGTGGTAGTGTTTGCCTAACATGCCCTGGGATTAATCCCCAGTATTGCAAAAAGAAAAAAGAAAAAACAAAACAAAAACAAAAACAGTGCTAAGTATCAACTACAGTGAGATGTTAGAAAAGTTTCTTTTCCTTCTTGAAGAAACAGCATGGCATCAGATACAAACATAAACACATAATTACAGGTCAGTGCAATAAATATTGTAAAGGTTAAAAATAGGCATGTACAGGATTCAGTAGGGGTAAAAACAAGACAGTGATTATTCCTCTTATGGCCCTGCAAGTATACTGACCTTTGGAAATATATCCAAAAATTATTGAAGTAATATGGATAAAGGGAGCTAAGTTAGACAATTCTTTCTTTTCCCAGAGAGAAAGAATCTGTTGCATGTTCCTGATAATTGCATTTATCTTGTCTGCGCTCATGCTCTTCACATGGATAGAAACCTCCAACGAGTACTTTGGCTTTAACTGGTGAGTTTCATTTTTTATATTTTATTGTGTAAGGGCCCTTTGGTCTGATGACCACCTGAATTTAGCTTAAGTTGAATAGATCTGGTGGCACAGTAGGGAGGGTGGACAAAAGTGAACTTTCCATAGCTCGTGGGTGAGAGACCAGGCCATAGTAAATACAGTTATGTCTGTAGTATGCTTACTTCAACTCCTTCAGAGCAGTATACCAAGAAGTGGTGGATAGATGGATCAAATGTTAGCTCTATTTTTAGGAAACTCCCATACTGACTTTCATAGTGCCTATACTAATTAACGTTTCTACCAGTAGTGCAAAAGGTGCCCTTTCTCCCCCTCCATCCTCATCAACATTTATTGCTTTCATGTATCGATGATAGGCATGCTGCCTGGGGTGAGATGGAATCTCAGTGTAGTTTTGATCTGCATTTCCCAAATGGCTAAAGTTGTTAAATATTTTTTCATATTCTCATTGACCACTTATACTTTTTCTTTTGAGATGTGTTTACTCAATTCAATTTGTCCCACAAAACCTGCCTGGCAAGTGCGAGGCCCTGAGTTTGATTCCCTGTACCAAAAAACAAACAAACAAACAAATTCAATTTGCCCATTTATTGATTGGACTATTTCGGCTTTTGTGTTAAGCTTTTTTAATTCATCACATATTCAAGATAATAATCCTCTGTCAGAAGAGTAGGTGGTAAGATTTTTTCCTACTATGCAAATTGTGTCTTCTCCCTGTTTATTGTTTCACTTGCTGTGTGGAAACTTGTTAATATGATGTGTCCCATTTGTTGATTCTTGCTCCTATTTCTTATGCGAATAGAGCCCTGTTTCCATAATTGTTGCCAATGCCTGTGGTTCCTAGTGTTTCCTGGATATTTTGTTTTAACAGTTTCAAAGCTTCAAGTCTCACACATAGGTCTTTGAATCATTTTGAATTGATTTTTGTGTAGGTTGATACAGATCTAGTTTCAATCTTCTACAAGTAGACAGTCAGTTTTTCCAGCACCATTTGTTAAAGAGGTTGTCTTTTCTTTGACATATATTTCTCCAGAATCAGATGGCTGTTGTTACATAGATTTGCTTCGGTGTTCTCTGTTCTGTCCCAATTGATCTATGTTTTTATCTTTGTTCCCCTATCATACTGTTTTTATTACTGTGGATCTGTAGTATAATTTAAATTATTATTATTATTTTTTTTTTGCGGCACCAGGGATCAAACTCACAGCCTCGCGCCTGCCAGACAGCCACTTACGCCACTGAGCCAAACTCCCGGTCCTAGTTTTTTGAGGCAGGGTCGCACTATATAGCTCAGGCCAGCCTTGCGCTTGCATTTAAATTAAATATTTTGATGCCTTCAGTCTTGATTTTTTTGCTCATGATCACTTTGGCTATTCTGGGTCTTTTCTATTTTGAATTCAGGATTTTTTTCTAGTTTTACAAAGAATGCCATTATGATGGAGGTTGCACTGACTGTAATATGACCATTTTGACAATATTAATTCTGCTAACCCATGAATATGGAGGTCCTTCAATCTTCTAGTGTCTTCTTTTCAATTTTTTTCTTAGTGTTCTGAGGTTTTCATTGTAGTGGTCTTCTACCTCCTTAGATGATTCCTGGGTATTTTTTCTGCAGTTATTGTGAATGGAATTGTTTTCATGATTTCTTTTTTAGCTATTATTAACTTTATTAGCTATAATTAGCTATTAGTCCATTATTAGTATATAGTAAGGCTATTGATTTTTTATATTGATTTATATCCTGCTACATTGCTGGATTTATAATCAGCTCTAAAAGTCTTTTGGTAGAACCTTTAGGGTCTCCTATGTATGGAATAATATCATCAGCAAAGAAAGATAATTTGACTTCTTTCTTTCCTACTTGTGTCTCTTTTGTTATTTCCTCTTGCTTAATTGATCTCACTAAAATTTCAAGAATTATATTGAATAAGAAGGATGAGAGTGGGTATCCTTGCTTTGATCCTGATTTTCCCTTCTTTTTAATTGGAAAGTATACCCACATTTTGTGTGTGTGTGTTTTTGTGACAGGGTCTCTCTATGAAGTTCAAGCTGGCCTTGAGCTCACTTTATAGCCTAGAATGGTCTCGAACTCTCAATGATCCTCCCGCCTCAGCCTCGTGAGTGGTGACATTACAGGAGTGTGCCACCATGCCTGGCTTACCCACAATTCCTATCTCACTCACCCTTGCTATCTTTTTTTGCAGCCTTTGGAAGTTACAATATATTATTTAATTCATCAAACTATTATTAAATAGTTTTATGAATATTAAATATTAATTCATGTGTTGACTTTTTTCCTAGATAATACAATAATTTTATTTACCTCCCCTGGCTTATAAACAACTGTCATTGTATAACTTAATCCTACATACATTTAAAGGCATTATTGTTGTTGTTTTGCATAGGAATATTCATTTAGATGGACCTAAGTGACTGGTGGTGAACCTGTGGTACGCATGACGCAGGAGGCTATTTGTTATCATTGAAAGCTCTAAAAGGTTCGCCATCACTGACCTAAGCATTTACTTTTTTACTGCTTTTTATTTCATTGTGCATCTCTGATCTTACATCTGATCTTTTTTTGCAAAAAATATACCCTCTAGAATATCCTTTGATACGAATCTGTCAGTGACCATTTCTCTGTTTCTGTTTTTGTGATGGTTACTTAATTTTATCTTTATCCTTGAATGGTATCTTAGATGGGCACAGAATTCTAATTTGGTAGGTTTTTTTTTCCTTTAGCACTTTAAATTTATTTTTCTTGAATTTTTTTCTTTTGAAAAGTTTGCTGTCAGCCTATTTTTTTTATTGTTGTCTTGAAGTTAATCTGTCTTTTTATCTTCCTGCTTTAAAATTTTTCTCTGTATTTGGTTTTCAATAATTTTATTATGACATTCATGGATATGGTTTTATTTGGTTTTGTTCTGCTAAAGTTCTTAAATCTGTGGCTTTTTGTGTCTATTGACTTTTTGTTGTCAATTTATCTAGCAGTATCTTCATTTCTTTTCCCTACATGGTTGCAATTTCAAGAGAAATCAATCCAAGCAGAAATGGGACAGCAACGTTGAAGGCTGGTGAAGGGTAATAGGCAGCACACATGTGTTATTTCTGATCTACAAACTCATCTTGTAGTTGTGGGAAGCACCTAGATCTGCAACTCCCCCAGCTTCCACCAGATGTCTTCCCCTGTTTGAATCTTGAACCAAGTCTTTATCCAACTTTGTAGCAAAGAGTGCTAGATTCTATAGGTTCCCCAGGCCATGGAGGCTGCAACTCAGTTGCAGAGTTCTATTTGTTTTTGTGAGTTTCAGTCCATCTGGAGAGGTTTTAGTTTGTCCTTGCTCTTTCTATTTTATATTCAGCTTTTCTTCCCCAATGACAGCCTAACATATAGTGATTCAAGGCCCAATACTAGATGTAGGGGAAACACCCTCTTTCACAAATTTTTCTGTAAGTTTCCATAATTTTATAAAATCTAATCCTCATAATAGATCTTCTCTTCTGTTCACTCATAGTGGTTCTGCTCTGATCAAACCCTTAGAGATACAGTAATTGGGTTCCTTTTTTGTTTTCAAAGTTTTAATGCCTTTTGAAGAATTATTATTTTAAATTGTGGTAGAATACATATAACATAAAATTTACCATTTCAATATTCAATTGTACAGCTGAGTGGTTAAGTACTTATACTTTATTTGTAACTGACGCACTCCAATTCTAGAAATCTTTTCATTTTACAAAACTGAAAGTGAAATTCTGCATCCATTAAATAATTATCCACCCCTCCCCTGAATGCCTGGCAACCATAACTTTCCCTCTCTCCCGCATTATGCATCCTCTGTCCTCTCTTCCCTCCTATTATGGCTTTAATGTAAACATCTCTTCATATTGGCCATTGGTGTATCTTCTTTGGAGAAATGTCTGTGCAAGTCTTTTGCTTATTTTTAATTGGGTTATTTGTTTTATTGCGAGATACAATAATTATTAAAGTAGCACTTCTAGAGGAGTAGAACCGTAAGTGTGAGTACTTTAAGTTTATTCTGCATTTTCTAGAATTAGTTCTCTGAATTGGTTGCATTTAAGATTTAAAGGCCCTATTTCCAATGGTAAAGGAGACAGTGGTCATCTGTGGCATACAGTGGCAAAATATTTACTTGTCACTTACAGATACCTGACATCAAGTAGATACAGAAGCTAAGGCCTTGGCTGACTATGCAGTTGCCTCCATAGAACATTTCAGTGAGAAAAAGCTAATGATTACTTTCAATAGTTAGGGATTCCATTCAGGAGTCTTGCCATTGAGCCAAGCTCTCCGAATTCAATGGGGTTGATGGGATTACTGGGTTATAGGGGCCAAGATGAGTATGGTTACCAGCATGGGCAGCAGAGCTGATACAGTAAGAGTGAGCTGACTGAGAAGACACTTGACACTGGCTCACTGATCACAGTGTCCCTAAAACTGAAACAGATGGACAGCCTACTAAAATCTTACTTAGATTATATTTGAAGAAAATCCTATTCTCATAAGGAAAAGTCTGAATTGAATCACCATAGTAGAGGATGTGGCCCCTCAACAAATTCCTAGACAGACTCAAAGGCTCTTGACAAAGGGAAAACTTTGGAGAAGGACCCAGTTATTTGGGTTTGCTTTCAAGCTTCCACCTCGTTTTCTCCCCAAGGAGCTTCTGGTCATTTAGAAGGGTGGCGACACATTGAGGAAGAATTTGGAAATTGCCGGACACTTGGCTCTGAACTGATATACAATTCCTGGAGATTTAAAAACACCATTGTGACTCATCAGGCAGACTAGGTGCTTTTGGATGTCAGGTGACCAGTGGAGTCTTGGCCTGGGCCAGTCTTCACAGTGAGCCTCATGGGTGCCCAAACCCATCTTATCATTCTCTATTTCTGAAATGCACAGCTATGTAAACATATATATTCAGTAGCAGGCAGAATTCCCATAGCAGCATTCCCTCATCAAATAGAGGTTGTCTGTATAAAAGTGAGCTGCAGCAGGTCCTAAAGCAACAAATAAGTTACATAGATAACTTTCCATTGCTGCCTTAGCAAATTATCACAAATTTAGCAGCCTTAAACAATGCCCGTGTATTATTTCACAGTTCTGTAAGTCACAAGTGAGGCATACTCAGTTGGATACTCCGGGTAGGATTGCCTAGGGCTGAAATCAAAGTGCCAGCTGGCCTGAGCTTCTCCCTGGAAATTCTGAGTGACAACCTACATCCAGATTTTTTCAGGTTATTGTCAGAATCCAGTTCTTTGTGGTTGTAGGACTGAAGTCCCTGTTTCTGTAGCTACTGTCAGCTAGGGAACTTGGGATTGTTTTCATTTTCTAGAGGCTAGTGAATTTCCTAGTTTGAGACTAGGAGTTATGTAAGTTCTTTTTATACTTCAGATTTCTCTCATTTTCCTTCTGTC
Organism: Dasyprocta punctata; assembly: GCA_004363535.1. Taxonomy (NCBI): domain Eukaryota; kingdom Metazoa; phylum Chordata; class Mammalia; order Rodentia; family Dasyproctidae; genus Dasyprocta; species Dasyprocta punctata. Next base: position 86,619 of record RJWM01004344.1, on the reverse strand, counting down.
ATTATTCTGCCTTCCTCTTCTGATTTTTAAGAGCTCATTTGATTACATTGGGCTCACCTGAATAATCCAAGAGAATCTTTCTCTTTTAAAAGTAGCTGATTAGAAAAATATCTTTGACAAAATCCAACATTCATTCATGACAAGACAAAAACAAAACAAAACAAAACAAAACAAAACAAAACAACAATCTTGGAAAAAATAGGATCAGTGGGACTTTGTCTCAGACTGATAAAAGCCATTTGTGACAAACCAATTCCAACATCATATTAAATGGAAGAAAACCTGAAAGTTTTCACTCTAAAATAAGGGACAAAACAAGGACATCTACCATCACCATTCCTGTTCAATATAGTACTTGAAGCATTAGCCAGAACAATTGAGCAAAAAATTAAAAGGGATATGTATAGGAAAGGCAGAAGTTAAATTATCATTATTTGCAGATGACATGATCCTCTACATAGAAGACTCACAAAATTCCACCAAAAGACTCCTAGAATAAATAACCAAATTCAGTGGTGTTATGGCTTCTGTCTAGATGCTTTCCCTACCCCCCAAAGCCTCATGCAGTCATTGGTGGGGCTTTTCAGAGATGACTGGATCTAGAATGTGTGATGCTGGGATAAAGGGCATGTGATTACTAAATTAGTCCAATGATGGGTTTGGAACCCACTTTAAACTGGGTAGCATAGACAGAAAATAAAAGGGGCAGAAAAAAAAGCTGCTATTGTTGCTTGTTTGTTGTTACTTCACTGCTGGCTACCTTCTGCCTGCTAGGCTTTGCCATGGACTGTTTCTCCTCTGTAGCGCCCCTCTGCCATGCCACCCTGCTTTGCAACAAGCTGATTATGGATTGAAACCTCTACAGATTGTGAGCCAAATAACCTTGTCATCATTTAACCTTAGGTGTCAGATATTTTGTTTCAGCAATGTCAGTAACTAAGACAAGCAGTGTAGCAGGATATAAAATTACACAAAAATCAATTGCATTCTTGTACATCATAACAAACTCACTAGGAAAGAAATTAGAAAAACAATACCATTCACAATAGCATCATCAAAAATTAAATACCCAGGAATTAACCTAACCAAGGAGGTGAAAGACCTCTACAACAAAAATTTCAACACTCAGAAGACAGTAATCAAAGAGGATATCAGAAACACATGAAGGTATGCACTCTTCTTGGATAGGCAGAACCAATATTGCCAAATTATTACACTTCCAAAACTGATACACAGATTTAATGGAATCCCAGTCAAAATACCAATAGCATTCCTCACAGAACTAGAGAAAACAATCCTAAAATTCTTATGGAATCAGAAGAGACCCAGAAGAGCAAAGCAATCTTGGGCAACAAGAGCAAAGCAGTTATTATCACAGTCCCAGACTTAAAGTTATATTACAAAGTTACAGTGATAAAAACAGCACAGTACTGCAACAAATACAGAGATGTGGATCAATGGAATAGAGCAGAGGGTGCAGAAAATATCCCAGACCTATGCAGCTATCTGATCTTTGACCAAAAAGCCATGAACACACACTGGAGGAAAGATAGCCTCTGCAACAAATGGTGCTGAGAAAACTCACTCTGCACATTGTAGAAGATTATCTATAGAACTGTATCTTTCACCATGTACTGAACTAAAATCAAAATGTATCAAAGATCTAAATATGAAGACAGAAACACTTAATCTGTTGGAAAATAGAACAGGTCAAACTCTTGAAAATACAGGCATAGGCAAAAACTTTCTGAAGGGAAACCCAAATGCACAAGAAGTAACATCAAGAATCAGCAAATGGGATTCTATCATATTAATAGCTTCAGTACAACAATGGAAACAACTGACAGGGTGAAGAGACAACATGAGAAAAACACTTTTCCAGCTATTCCTCAGAGGACAAATATCTAGAATATATAAAAAACTCAAAAATATTTAGACCTCCCAAAATAAAAAACCCAATTAAAAATGGGCAATTGAAATAAATAGACACCTCTAGGAAGAAGAATAAATGGCCAGTAAATATGTGAAAAAATGTTCAACGTTTCTGGCCATTGAAAATGCAGTTTAAAACAACACTGAGATATCATCTTACTCCAGAAAGAATTGCTGTCATCAAGAGATCAAACAAAAACAAATCCTGGTGAGGTCATGGGGGAAAAAGAAACTCTCTTACATTGTTGTGTAAATTTGTACAACCACTGTGGAAATCAGTACGGAGAGTAAGTAAAAACAGAAATTCTGTCAAGAGATGGAGAGAGTGGAGAGATAGAGAAGGGGAAGAAGGTGAAAAAAGAATTATGATGTGCTGTGTACGTGGACCAACTCCCCACAAGGCATATAATCATTATGTATGGCAAATATGTACTAATAAAAAATAAAGATAATAAAAGAAGTAAAACAGAGACACAGCTTGGTATAGAAGCAGTGGTTGATATATAGAAAGCATGAATGCATGAAACTGGATTAAAGTCTATAGAATTTCCAGCTGGCGATATAACTCTGTGTAGAGCCCTGTCTACCATGCACAAGATCCTGGATTCAATCCCCTGCAGTGAAAAAAGAAAAAGAAAAAAAGAGACTTGCTAATATTTCCCATTATCTGTAAGAAACTCCTCTGAGCAGATATAAAGTAATTCAAGGTTTCAAATCACTGATACATTTTTTTCCCCACTACTGGGGATTGAATGTCAGCCCTTTACACTGAGCTACATCCCCAGTTCTTTTTTCTACTTTTTCTTTTGAGTCAGGGTCTCATTACAATGCTCAGTAGTTCAGACAAGATTTGAATTTATAGTCCTTTTGCATTAGCTTCCCAGAGTGATGGGATTACAGACATGTGCCACCGTGCCAAGCTACTTGCACAAGTTTTAAATGTACAATGTTCAACACTCAAGCAAAGATAAACCATATTAGTGCTAGAAGAAATGGATAATAAAGAGAATATTAGCAAATCTAGATAACTGATAACAAATGTAGATAACAGAAGTATCAGACACAGACTTCTAAATAATTATTTTTAACATGTTTAGTACAAAATTAAGAATTTCTATTAAAATGGTACTAAAGCCAGGAACAGTGGTATGTCCCAGATACTTGGAATGCTGAGATAGTATTTATTTTATGCAATGTTTTGTGACCAATCCTATCTCAATCGTATACTGGGATAAAATTCTGAGAATTGTAGTTTCTGTTTATCTAAAGTTGATCCAGTTCACACATTCCCCTCAGTCCTCCAATTGTCATCTCAGTATCTATACACACTTCTATTAACCATCCTTGCTTTCTGTCTAACATGATGAAATTATCTCTCATACAACTGAAAACACACCAACTCACTCCCCAAGGAAGAACATAAACGTCCTTTATCATGACCAGGTGATGTTTATTCCTTTAATTTAAGGTTGATAGTTATGTTCACATGACACATTTTCTTCACTGGTAGAATAGGAGAAAGGTGTGTGTGTGTGTGTGTGTGTACATGAACAGAATTCCGGCCCCTATAACTTTGTCCTCTCATGTCACACTAGTGGTGATGTTGTATTCGATGGAAAGAGAGAATTTGCAGAAGCAATTAAGGTTACTAATCAGTGATCTTATTTTATTTTGATTTTTATTAGTACATGGTTGCAGTACATAGTGATTACATTCCTTGTGCAGAATTGTATATGTGCATAACACATCTTAATTCCTTTTTCATCCTGTTTCCCTTCTCTCCCTCCCCACTTTATCTCTGGATCCCCTTCCCTTTTGCAAAAGATTTATCTTCCTATTTCCTATTATCTGTCTTTTGTTTTGTTCTTTATTTATATTTTGATTTCTGATTTGAGAGAAACTATGTAATATTTAAACTTGTGTGTCTGATTTATTTCACTTAACATTATGGTCTCAAGGTGATCCATTTTCCTACAAATGGCTCAAGTTTATCCTTCTTTATGGTGGGGTAGTACGCTGCTGTGTATAAGTACACTTTTTTTATCCATTTATCTGTTGATGGACACAAAGACCACTTCCAAGATTTAGCTATTATGAATTGTGCTGCTACAAACATTACTATGCTTATCTTACTGTAATATGATATCTTTAACTTTTGGGGGAAGATACATAGAGAATAGCTGGGTCGAATGGAATTTCTATTCTTAGTTTTCTGAGGACTCTCCACCCTGGTATGCGTAGTTGTTGTTCTGGTTTACTCTCCCTCCTTCCCTGCCCCGTTCCCTACTCCCAATCTCACCAGCGTGTGTTACTGTTTGATTTCTGGATGATCGCCATTCTTTCTGAAGTAGGATGATATCACAGTGTTGTTTTAATTTGCATTTCTCTTATATGGGCAGGAAATAGCCTTTGTTATCTTGAGAGGAAAAGCCTAAGTTCTTTGACATATAATACCTACACCAAGAATAACACTGTTACTCTTAACAAATTGTTATCGTACAGTACTTTAGGAACAAAATAACCAGAACTATTTTTAAAGGGCCCACATCTCTTACACAGAATACAGCAATTAATATATAGTTATTATTGCAATTATGTAAGAAAATGTATGTGTACATAGATAAAGAACCTGACAAAATAAAAACTATTAGTTTTGTTCAAACAGCAAATTTATGGGGTGATTCTTTTCTCTTTTGATATTAAAAGGACATAACTTTTGCAGACATGTTCTTAATAACTTTAAAAAACCCTACCACTTACAGAGAGCACATTGATGGACCCAGCTGCCTACTGGACAAAGTTAAAACTCAAGAAAATATCTCTCACAGATGTATTCACAAAGTGCTTTTCTTATGTCCTTTCATTTTATTATGCTTTTTCTCATCTGGTCTTTTCTCCATACTTGGTGCAGATATCACTACTGATTTCTGCTGCATTTTAAGTATTGAAACAAATTTTTTTCAGGGTCGTTTTTCTGATAACAGGATACTGGTTCTTCTGGTCCATTCTAATGCTGAGTTTATTTGTGATACTGACTACCTACACTTCATTGCTATTGGTGAGTAGTGCTTCCTATTTCTCTTTCCTGAATAGCCCTGTGAGGTACTCCTAACTGTGGATCAGTATCTCATTGGCATTGGGAACACCCAGAATCTATGATCACTGTAGTCATAGTAGAATTGGGGTTTATGTCAGCTTTTTGCATTTTATCCACAGGGTAATATCAACAGGGGAAAGGCTTGAGATATTAGAGGATATGCCTGACTGGTTTGTCCTTTTCAAAGGGTAACAGAACATCTCTTCTCTATCCTCCTGTTTCATAGTCTGTCCAATGGTTCATTCAGTGTTGTCATTTTAGATACCCACCCCCTCACATCAGCAGTCTTTCTGGGCATCACAAATAAAAACTATTCTAATGTACACATGTTAGTCAACTAGTCCAGGTGTGGAGTACATTTTAGCAAAAGTATTTCTGTAATAGTGTAACCCTGCTTCTAATGCCTGACATGGTAAGTAGTATACCATACAAGAGAAAAGTCTGTGAAAAGTCTGTGGAAACAGGGAGCTTAATTTAATAATTTAATACTTTAATAATTTAATAGTTTTTGTGTGCCCATTGATACATAGAGCAGATTTCTTTCTGATTTCAACATTCTGTGTCCCAACTGATTTCCTATCTGATACAAAACAATCTAACCACACATCTATTGCCACCTGCATTTTTTCTTTAAACAAAAGTTTTTTATTATATAAATACATTGTGACAAGTACTAACTATATGGAAATTAGTAAAATGTATGTGGTTTCTGTTTTTATACAGGATTCTCCATAGAGATACAGATGAGACATAAAATAACAACTGTTCATTCACTGAGTGTTGAGAGACTTGTAGGAAAATAAGTCATAGGTGAAAATAACTAACACAGGTGGAATATTGTAATTGCCATTAGGGAGGTCTAAATGAAGACCTGCAGGAGTTCTGAGAAGAAAGAATAAGATGTCTTAGAGGAGTAGGATTTTGAAAGGGTGATGGACTTGGTCACATGAATGGGGAAGAATACTTCTGGGCCACCGGTGTACAACATAAGAAAGCAGTAATGTGACAAAAACTTATGCGATGTCTTGTTAAGAGGGACAGGCCAGGGCTCTTAGCATGCAGGGCGCAATGAAGAATAATGGGGAACTATTTCTTGTGATAAATTTTGGAAGGCCTGGAAAGTAAGGCTGAGGCGCTTGGCATAAATCTGGCTGCTATTTAAGAAAGTCATTCTGGAAGCTGTGGTGTGGAGAGTGTCTAGAGGCAGAAAGACCATTTAGGGACTTCTCTTTTCTGTCAGGAAACGCAGAAGTATGTGCTCTAGGCCAGACTGTGGGCTGAACTGTACCACTTTCATACACAACACAAAATGGTGTCGGCAGCTTCCAAGGTGAAAGAGAGCTCTAGTGTCTATTAAAGTAGTTGTATTTTAACAGACTTTCTACTGCACTGTACCTCTTTTTGAATAAATGCGATCAGAACTGTTGTGAAAAAGGAGGGAGAACTCGGGTTTTTTCCAGCCCCTTCATTGTTATATTGCAATTTTGGTCAAATTGTGTAACTCATCTCTCAGTTTCTTCCTTTCTCAAATGAAAATTACCATGTTTAATAAAATGGTGCATAATAGGACTGAGTAAAAAGCAAATGAAAACATGTACATGAAATTATTTTGTTAAAAAGGTGAGCCCCTCATCCATTCAGCCTGTCATAAGTATTCCAGCAGCAGAAGACTCTGGCTTTCAGTTTCTGTCTTCATACTGACTTGATGACTGGCTAGACTTAGATTTAAATCTTAGTTTTATTTATTTTCTCTTTTTTGGGGGTTTTTTTGAGACAGGGTCACACTGTGTAGTTCAGGCTGGCCTTGGACTTGCCATGTAACCCAGGTTCGCGTCAAACTCATGGTGATCCTCCTGCATCAGTTTCCAAGTGCTGGGATTGCAGGTGTGCGCCACTATGCCTGGCTCAAATCTCAGATTTATTGAGCATATACCAGTGTAAATGGTAGTTTTATCATCAACACTGTTTCTCTGAAAAAGTGCTTTTAAGTTATCTTTGGAAGGGCAAGCACCTGGCCTTTATTCTCATGAAAGAAGTCCACCATAAGTAATACCAAGAATTAAGTTCATCAAAGGGAAAAGAAATGGCCAGGAATTTAGGGAGGGCACCAGTGTGGTTATTATTATCCCAGAGGAAACAATAATGAATTCTTGTGGTGCTGGTAAATGTTACAACTAGGATGTTTATTTAAACTGAGTCGAAGGATCAGTGGTATGGGGAGAGATTTTTTTTCTTTTTTTCTTTTTTCAGGCAGAAGAACAGCATGGCAAGCTTCCATAGGCTAAAAGTACAGGCGTAGAAGAAAGTAAATAGGGTGCCTGGCTATGAGAGGCATTTTGAGCTGTAGAACAGTGCTTTGGACAGCAACTTGATAATTTCACAATAACCCTGTCTTTCTTCTTTGCTTTTACAGATACTTGGAATTTTGTTGCTTCGGGAAAGGATTGAACTCCACCTGCACACATGTCATAAGGTAAGACATCTGAGTCCTCCTAGGAGACCTTAGACCAGTACTGAGTGTGCACTTTGGCACTCGGTGTGGCTTGTGCCATCACCCTGTCTTTCATCCCGAAAGGGAAGAGATCTGCTTACACAACTTAAACTGAAATAGTTAAATTTCTAACAGTTGTTTTTACTCGAGTGGCTGAACCCAAGGGGAACCCATACTTTATCCCTTCTCACTACTTCATGTTACATTCAGTCTGTAGCCCTGTTCTTCCCATTCATTTAAATCTTAGGCAAATTTCTTACCTTTCTAGTGCTTTTCAATCACAATAAATTCTTATTGCAGTCATTAAAATGTTTTTAGTTCTTTGTAGTAATCGATGCACTAACTTTACTTATTTCAACATGTTTTCCCTCCCCTGTTTGGGCCTGATCCAAGCCTGCAGTGGTGGAAAGGGCATGGGGACCCTTTCACCACTCCACCCTCGGAGTGGGGCCCAGGATTAGAGGAGACAGAAGAGAAAACAGTGACACACAGAGGCACAAGCTGAGCATCAGGTGGATGCATAGTTGAGTCTTTCTCCCATGGCATTTTTCTGTGTTTTCAGAGACTTTCTGGTGAGATACTTGACTGCCACTTTCTTCATAGGGTCAATGGTTATCTTCTTATAACCCCCTGAAGTTTCTACTTTGATCTGTTTTTGATGCTTTCAGGGTTTGAATTCCTTTAAAATGATACCAGCATGGTTTCTCTCAAGGGGTCCCTATCTGGTTCCCACAGAACAAGTAACTTTTCTCTGTCATCTGCGGGCCTATACCATATTTACAATACAGCCTTTCTTATTTTGTTCTGCCATGGATTTGAGCAGCTCTGGAAACAGCCTCTTGCTTTGTGTGTGTGTCGGGGGGCTGGGGGGATCTGAGGATTGAACACAGTGTTGTCACACTGAGCTATATCCACAGCCCTTATTTTAACTTATTTTTTAAAATTTTTTTGGGACAAGGTCTTGTTAAGTTGGCCAGGCTGGGCTCAGACTTGCGGTCCTCCTACCTCAGCTTCCCAGAGTTCTGGGATTTCAGATGTGCACCATTGTCCCTATTTGCTTCTTTCATTCTTATCGCCTTTTTCAGGCATGGTTATACTCGTGTTTCCCAAATTCAAAAACTTGTCAAATTCTTCAAGTAAATTTCTTGTTACACAAATGATAAGTGCAAGTTGAAAATATCAATTTAAGTTATTTAGAATGGATGAAAATTGAAGCCATGAGAACATCCAGGGGAAGAATGTAGGTTAAAAAGTAAACAAGTAGACCTCATTGGTAACACCATTTATTTTGTAGTGGAAGGCACCATGATCAATTAATCACTACTGAGAATTTCCATGAGTTGAGCCTTTCTATCATTCCCATCTTGTGGCTATTATAGAAACTGCATAAGTTACCTGAGCCAGTTGAGTACTGCTATTTGTCCTGTGTCAAGGAAGGATCTCATCATCTCCTTTGAAACCAGAAAGTCCAATTCAATTGCAGCATCTCTTCTTCATTCAAACATAGAGGACAGCCACTCCAGTGCTTTTCAAGGATGCTGACACTTCTGTTACCAGTATATTTTTCAGTCTCCTTTGAGACTTCCCAAAGAACATGATAGGAGAAATTGGGAAAGTAATGTTTTTGTGGTCTAACTGCTCTTTTTCTGAAGTATGTAGTGTTCTGAAGAGCAGATGTTTTGAATATTTATAGATACTTACTGTAAATCAGACATTCCATGAGGCACTGAAGATATATTCATAAGAAATTCAACTAGTATCCTTGACTTCATGAAGCTTTTAGTCTGTTGAGGAAAACATGCATCAAAAAGGCAAGTACACATCTATAATCTCAGCACTTGAGAGGGTGAGCTAGGAGAATAGCAAATTTGAGGTCAGTCTGGGCAACTTAGTGAGACCCTGTTTCAAAAAAAGGCAATTATAAAATATCATTTACTAATATTGAGTATTCCATTGAGCCTTAAAGAAGAGGTGAAGATTTGTAATGGTCATTGTTGAAACTAAGTGAAAGATAACCAAGCCGTGAGGGCCTGGGTGAGGCTAGAAATAACAGATTGGTCATGACATCAAAACATGTAATTGTGTAGTTTTCCCAGATGTGTTATATACATCTGGGAAAAGAAAAGGAGGAGCAAAGAAAACAAGTGATTGGCTCCACCATTAAGAAACTGATTGGGAATTTACAGGATGGTTAGATGAAAAGGATGAGGAGATGAGGTCCCTGATATTGGGAAGATACACATACAATTCCCAAGGACAGTTTCAATTCAAACCTAGTGCCTTGAAATCAGATGTTTTCTGTTTCCCCAGGTCTTCATTATGATAACGATCCTGCTGAACGTTTCATTAATGGTGATTTTATTCAGATTTTGGAATGAAAGGTGGCTGGTAGTTGGACTGTCCCTGCAGGTAAGGATCATCCTGTAGCTCAGGGCATTATTTGTCCTGATGTATCTAGCCTGACTTTTGACTTTGTCCCAGATCTTTGCTCCTTATGTGCACCTGAGCTGCATAACTCTGATGATTATCATTTCCTGGCCTCTGACCTTCTACCTGGCCCACTTGGAAGGAGAAGGTATGTCATGCTGGGTAGAGCCTTCCTTGTCTGATCCCTCACCTCTGACTTCAACTTGCATATTTCACTCACAAAAACAGAAACAAGGTATCTAGCCAACCTCATGTCTTATTTATGTATTTATTTATTTATTTATTTATTTTTGAGACAAGATCTTGCTGTACAATTCAGGTTGACTTCACTATATAAACTGGGCTGGCCTCAAACTGTGGCAGTCTTCCTGCCTCCACCTCAGAGCGTTGGGATTACAGGCATATGCCACATGCCCAGCTAATTTTTTTCTTTTTCTTTTTCCTTTTTTTTCCCCCCAGTGATATACGGGTCATCTATTTGTTTAATAAGGGGTGTTTGCTGTATGACTTGTGGGAGAATACAGGCAAGAGAAAGCCTGGCTGGATATGGTTCCCTTGTATTTTTGTATGTATGTGCTTCTGTGTAGAGGGTAAGCTTTAGGAAATATTTCTGGGGAAAGAACTGAAACAGGACAGTAATAAACTCTTCTTTTTTCACTTTCTAAATTTTAGTTAGAGTAAGAAGATCCAGGATATCATATTACAAGAAAGAAAGACTCAAGAAATGCAATATATTCACAAGGTTAAGAGGTTAGACATGGAGACCTAGATTTGGAAATCATGGAAGCATAGGTGGTAACTTAAAAATGTACAAATGGGTAAAATCCTCAGAATTCTAAAACAGTAAGTGTTTGGAAGTGCTTTGTAATAACAGGGATTAGGGACAGGCTCTGTATATGAATATGTGTGTGTGCATGTGCACAGTGAGAGGGAGAGAAAGAGACGAGGAAGGGAGGAAAAAAGGGAGCAAACAATGTTTATTGAGTAACTATTATGAATCAATGCTGTTATAATAACTCTGTAAGGTTGATGTTTGTAGAAAGACAGCTCAATTTTATAGAAGAAAGTGAAGGCCAGAGTAGCTAAGGTTCATGTCCTTAGTCATACAATTAGGAAATGATAAAACCTGGCATTTAGTACCCTTTCCTCTGTGCTGCACTGGCCTAAACATAGAGGCATTTTTGCATGATCTTTACAGACTTTAGGACTTTGTCAGAACTAGCCAAGCTCCTCCTGGAAAGTGGCTCCTTACCAAGCCCTTTCTCTCCTTCCCTGCCCATTCTCTGTACTATTCTATTCTCCATCATTTTTCAGTTCTAGTAATGTACTTAACAGTAATGCCTTATATTCGGACAGTCCTATACATTTATATCCAAGTCCCTAAAAGTAAGGAGGCATGTGACAGAAATAGAAAGCAAATCAGCCAGAGTCAGTGAAACCCATGGATAGGATATTTACTGAGACTACTGCTTTACGGTAGTTAGTTGTATGACATGATTTTCCATCCCTCTTTTTCTTTTTTTCCGCTTCCTTCTCCTTCCAACATTTTTAGCTCTACAGTTGGCTGTTGGATTGCCCTTTGTTTTTATTCTCGTATGTCTCTATGCGATGCCACTGGGGATTTATTCTCCCTGCATTCAAGAGAAGGAAGAGTTGGGGCCTAAGCCAGTCTTCTTTGCCCATAGAGGTTCACCCATGGTAGGTCTGAGCGTGATGAACATGAATAAGTACAAGTATGTACGGGGCAGGCATGTGTGTGAGAGGAAGAAACCCCAGTAACAGGAGCCTCTGGAAAGAAAATGGTCTTGTTTTGATATGACAAGAAAAAGGAGCTAATTATAAGGGTTGAACTTAAACCCATGTCACCTTACTCCCAGTCTATTTCTCTCTACTGTACCCAATGTCAGATCAAACAATGGAGAATACAGGTAGCCTCACTGAAAAGAGAGCAAAGCCCTGCTTCCCAGAGCCCTTTCATTTCTAGATTCCATCCGTATTATAAAAGGGATATCGGGAGGAGAGATGCTGAGGTGTCGGGGTCTCATCTGCTTTTCTTCCACAGGCGGCACCAGAGAATACCATGATGGCCTTTGAGAAAGCTGTTGAAGAAGGTGCCTATGGGCTGGAGACTGATGTACATCTAAGGTAGGAAAGTAGGAAATGGGGCAGGGTGGAGGAGGATACATGTCCAGTGGCATGGAAGAGAACCAGCATGGGTCAAGCTATAGAGAGAACAAGCCCTGAAGAAATCACCCCTGTTATCACGTAGCGCAGAAGCACATACACAGCTCCCTTACCAACCATATGTCTTTCCTCCACATTATCAGCCACAGGTTCACATGCCAGGACACTCCGTGTAATTTCCACACATAATTCCAATTTGTCCCCATTGCAAACCATACTTGCAATTTAACCTTTTTTACTACCTTAGTGATTTATTTAACATGTACACTCTAGATACCTACTATATTCTGGGCTTTCTGCTGAATGCTTAGAAGATCTGGTTGAGTAAGATAGAATCAGACCTAAAGAGATGTTCCCAGCTAGTGAAAGAGATGTGGGGTGTATTTACAGATAATATAACCAAGAATGAGGCCGTTTGTGATGGGAGCCTTCCAGAGAAGAATGAGTAAAGTGCAGAGGAACTGCAGTGGAGGAAAAGGCCTCTCCTATTCTGTGAATGAAAGAAAAAAATCTAAATGATCCAAAAGGTGTTTGGGTTGAGCTTTGAAGGAAAAATACTATTTTACCAAGCACAGATAGGGAAAGGGAAGCATTTCATGCAGAAGCATAAGTTTATTCAGTTATTTTAATCAGAAATGGGAAGTTTATAAATCATTGAGTTTTGGGGACAGGAGATGGCCATGTGAGGAAGAGGGATGACTACAAGTTTAACTGAGGCTGGATCATGGAGACTGCTACATGTGCCACAGGCAGCCGTGACAGGTTACCTCACTTGTTTTAAGATGTGTTTCAGAAAGAATTACCAGAGAGCTGGGTAGTATAATGTAGCAGTGGGTCAAAGGAAAACAAAGGGAGACTTGGATCAGAGCAGAGATAGGGACAAAAGGAATATTTTACTATAGAATCTATGTACCTTGGCAGCTCAGGAAATAGAAAAGCTTCATTTCTTGCATGACTCTCTCTCTCTCTCTCTCTCTCTTTCTCTCTCTCTCTCTCTCTCTCTCTCTCTCTCTCTCTGTAATGTGTAATGTATACAATGTTATTTCACAGTCATTCTGTGAGGCAAACAGAAAAGAAATGAGCTTCAGTCATTTCTTTCATTGAAAGGAATTGTATTGCTCAACTCATAAGGCTAGAATGGGCACAATAAAGTCAGAGTTAGCACTTGATTTTCTCACCCAGACACTGGGATTCTTTACATTACTTAACAGTGACAACTTTTCTACACAAAATATTTTGTTTTGAGATTGAAACTGGTTATTCTACTACAAGTCCTAGGATCATTCATGGAAGTACCTGGTGATTATGAGCATAATGTGGTAAAGGTAAAGGTTAACCAATAAACTCCCAGAAAATTGTCCTCTATTCTCTTATTTTTGTGACTTCAAGTGTGATGTACATGATCCTCCCAACTCCTTCATTTCTCTGCTTGTTGACATCTTTGTTTCCAGCAATCATCTCTTCCTGCCTCTGCCACATTCATGGCTATACCCAAAGATTTGTTACTACCTCAAAACTGCTTGTCAGTTGGAGTCCAATGAGAACATGAAATGTGCATCAGTAATGTGAACATGAATAATGTAATATTAGGAACTGCTAAGTAGTAAAATATGGTGAAGTACTAAAAGACATAAAAAATAAATACAAGTGTAGAAAACTATTCATCATACACACTGAAACCTAAAAAACCTTAACTTGAAGCGAAAAGGTAACCAGTGGATCTCGACACCAATAAATGTTGAAATTACATGAAAAGAATTTTAAAGCATCTTTCATAAAATGGCTTCAATAATATCTAGAATATGTAAAGAACTTCTTCAACTCAATAACAAAGACAGCCCAATTTTAAAATGGTCAAAAGATTTGGATAGATATTTTTCAAAAAATGACATGCAAATAACCAATCATGAAAAGATATTCCACATCATTAATTAACCAAGAAATGCAACTCAAAAGATACCACTTTACCTCTACCAGTAAGGCTGTAGTTTAAAAATGGAAATAACAGGTATAGGTGAGGATGTGGAGAAACTGAGAATCTTATACTGTACAATGTTGGTAGTGATGTAAATTTTTTTGAGCCTTGAAAACATTATATGGAGTGAAGATAACATTATACAGACAAAAGATAAATATTATCTGATTCTATTTATCCAGAATAGCAAATTCATAGAGAAAGAGTTACAGAGTACCAGGTGCTAGAGGGAGGGAAAATGGGGAGTTATTATTTAATAGGTAATAAGGATGCTGTCTAGAGACATTCAGAGGGGAAAATAGATCCTTAACCTAAACTTTATGGTTCATCAAACTACCCTACAAATGTTCATGGATTCAAATGTAAACTCATAAAACTTTAAAAAAATAAATTATAGAGAAAATCTTTAGTAACTTAAGGCTAGGTAAATGTTCTCAGACTTTATACCAAAAGCACAAGCCTATGAAAGAAAAAGTGATAAATGGGGTCCCATCAAAGTGAAAATCTTTTGTTCTGTGAAGGACTGTAGAGGAAAATGGAAAAAAAAATGAACATCAGACTGGGGGATAGTAGTTTATAAACCACAAATCTGACAAAGGACTTGTATCTAGAATATATCAGGACTTTTCAGAACTCAACAGCAAAAAACTCAAATCATTCAATTAAAAAATGAACAAAAAAACATGTATAGATATTTCACTAAAATGCTATACAGATAACAAATAAGCATATGGAAAGATGTTCCATTTCATTAATCATGAGGAAAATGCAAATTAAGACTAACACTACTCATGTATCCAGTGACTGAATTAAAAAACAATGAGGCAAAAAGTAGAATAAGATAGCTGAGTAAGGTCTTCCAGTGATTAGATCTCCATGATCACACCAATTAGAATTGCTATTCATACACCAGACTATATTCACAAGAGCTAAGGAAGCCAAGTGTGAGACCACAGTGCAGGTTTTGGTAAAAATAATAAGAAATATACATTGAAAAGGGCAGGAATGAAAGGGTTGCCCACATCATCCCTCTCCTAACTTGAAGTAGCACAGAGAGAGGAGTCTCCTGCTTGGGAGAGAATGAGGCAATTAACTCCAGTTCCTCGATGTGAAATCTAATGCCAGGTCCACCACAGTGAAACTTGAGTCAGGGCAGACTACCATCATTCCATAACACCCTGAGCTGCTAGATCAGTGGTAGCTGTGTGGACAAGGGACTGCCTCAGACAAACCTCCTCCAGTCTTGATCAGGATAGAAGAATGCAAGGCTACTCTCTGGAGAGCAGAACATGAAAGTTATCACAGGACTTTGTCTTGGAGCTAGTACTGGACCTGCTCCTGTTTTTGCCAGTGTCAGGCAAAAACCAAAGGCTCCTATACCCAGCTTAGAGCTTGTGAGCAGAACCTGTAGACCTTTCCCAACATCAAAAACAAAAACAAGAATCCTGCAAGCTGGAAGGACAGTTCCCAGTTTGAAGAGGGCCTTGGGTGCTATGTAAGTCCCTAAAGCTTAAGACTCAGTATTCGAACTTCAGTAGCTAAGGTAATGTCTTAATCTACCATCCCCCAACACTGGGCAGCACAGTTATTCCCCAGGAAGTTATTGCAGATGAAACCTCTAGATTTGCCTTGGCTCCAGGCAGAGATCTGTACCCTGTTGGGTTGGATTTGTAGCTTGACCTGCCTCACCACCAGCTGCAGCAGGAGACTGGAAGCACTCCTGAGACTATGTAGATCTTTGTAGAAGATTCCAATGCAACTAGCTTAGCATTATCATTGGGACACAGGTCTCTCTGTGGTGCCAGGGCAGGTCTAGAGGCTCCCTCTGAAAGGACTGGCATGGGGATAACTTTGCTGCCTAAGGTTGGTCAACAAGGATGGAGGATAAGTTAGGAAGAACTAAACCAATGCAACCCCAACCTTGGGCAGCATAATGTGGAACAGTACTCCCATTTCCTGGGAGTCAGAAAGGGTACTAAGCACAGGACTTTGCCTTGGAACTCAGTGCTAGGCTGGTAAAACATAACACTGTGCAGATCCTAACATCCCCCATCCCCAAGCAGCTTATAACTGCTGATAAGTAGCAAGGTCGTAAACCTGCCTCTCCTTAAAGTTTTCAGCACTGGAGCCAGAGCAGTCCATCTCCTTGTTCAAATCATGCTTCTGCAAGCAGCACTGCAAAATGGAGCTTTAGAAGTTAGGTTTTTTTTTTTTCCTTTAGAGACAAGTGGCTTCTTGAGGCCTAGCGCATAAACAGCTTTCCCCACCTCTCCTCAGTCAAGATGAAGGAACAGAATATGCAGATGCTGACACCAAGAAACCTGGAGTTGAATTTGAAACTTCACTTTTAAATTAAAAAAAAAAATTGGGTACTGGGGAATTGAACCCATGGTCTTGAGTTTGTTAGGCAAATGCCCCACCACTGAGCCACAGCTTAGCTCCCATAGTTTAGATTTGAAATGACCCTCAAAACTCATGTGCTAAAGACTTGATTACCAACCAATGGGATTTTGGAGAAGTGATTAGAATGCGAGGACCCTTAACTTCATCAAGTGGATTAATCATTGGTGAGATCATAATTTGATGGCATTATTGGTAGGTGATAGAAACAGAAGGTGGGGCCAAGTGAAAGGAGGGCCTTTATCTGGACACTGACCTCTTCCTCTCTAATTCTTTTTCTTCTCTCTCTGCTGCTGATTGCCATAAGGTGACCATCTTTGATCCACTATGCCCCTCTGCCATGACCTTCTGCCTCACTTCAGGCCCATACCAGTGGAACCACCAGCCAGCTACAGACTTAAAACTCTGAGACTTTTGTCTTTTTGAAACAGGGTCTCATTATGCAGTTCAGGCTGGTCTTGAGCTCACTTTGTAGCCCAGGCCAGTCTCGAATTTGTAACGATCCTTCTGCCTCAGCCTCCCAAGTGCTGGGCTTACAGGCATGTACCACCATGCCCAGCTTTTCTTCTTTAGGTTGTTTTTCTCAGGTATTTTGTCACAGTGACAGACAGCTGACTGATACAAGTACAGTTATGCAAGATGATACCTAAAGTTCAACTGTCCATGCTGCCTGCTGCTCAAAGTGAACAAAAATTTGAGAGACAAAATTTAGAGAAAAAACAAGATTTATTCAAAGTTGGCCTCTTGTTTAAACCTCAAATCTCTGTCTTAAGAGAGCTCAGGGCCTTGAAGGGCTTTTATAGAAGAAAAAGGGTATAATGAGAAAATGGACAAAAAACTCTATGCATAGGGTGGGGCCTTCCTCTTTAAAACATATAGTATGTCTCCATTTCTTCTTCCCCAGAACTTCTCCATGGACCCAGACCGCCTGGGGCTAGCACCCACATTTTCTTTTTATAAAGATGTATTATTTTTCTGTAAGTTAATTCATATGCTTTGCATTATTTAATGACAACCAAAGAAAAGAGGAGTGTTAACAGAGGCCACCAGATGTTCTGGGTTTAAAAAAAGATCACTTAGCAGTTAGCATACTATTTATTTAGGGGTGAAATTTCTCTTTAGAATTTACAAATACTGGGAAAATTCTATTAAAAAATAGGAAGTTATGTTTCTATTTTAAAAATATATTTTATTTTACTAAGAAAAAAAGTAATTTGTCCAAATTCAAAAATTTCGTCAAATTTGTTTTAAAGGTAAGTTTTAAAGATAAGAGAAAGGCAGAAAGAGATTAATAAATAAATACTGGGTAAAGGGGATAGGATGTTAAAGAATTAGGGAGGGGAGGTCAAAATAATTCCACTGAGGATAGCTTCCAGAGAGACAGAGAGAGAGCTGCTTTGGTAGTTTTCTTTACTATAAAGTGATGAATCCAAGCCTTAATTCCTGTGAGCTTCAGTGAAGCAGGGGTTGTTAGTTGTACATCATATGCATTTTTACACTTCTCAGCCAGCTGTTCTTTAGGCCCTTGGGTTTTCCAGGTTTTCATTAGTATCTTGTCTTTACAACAGAAGAGACAGAACAGTTCATTCATGGGGCGGGCAAACTTGCAAAGAGTAAACTGATGCAAAGTAGTTGATAGCTGACCCAGTTATTACACATACTGTTTAATCCTAGCTTTGCTTACTAATTTAAGAGGTGAGGCACCCACCACAGAAGCTAGAAAGGCTCTCCCATATACAATCTTAAAGCAATTTAGCACACTTCAGGGAGTTTATCCTAATTTGGAGCAGATCAATAAGCAAAACTTTATCTCATTTTAAGTGTATCTCTTGATAAAGTTTACCTGGTATCTTCTTTAAAATATGGTTGATTTTTCCCATGGAGTATGGTCTTCATCATAAGAGAAGTTTCCAAGTTATTTGTAAAGCTTTACTAACCTTTTGAGTAACTTCAGAAACAACTAACTCAAAATCACATTGACTAAATTTCTGTAGTCCAAACCTGGGAATAATTTCCTTGAACAAGAATTTAATTACTGCCATTGTTTTTTCAATTCTAGTAGGATATGCCTCTATTCAACCTGAGAAAATTTCCTCAAATACTAATTACAAATTTAAACTTTCTGTCTATTTCGAGCATCTGAGTGAAGTTGATTTGCTTGTCGATAAGGACACTTGGCCCTTTCTCCTTTTACAGGTAGAATGCGTTTGGTTTGGGTGTTATTTTTTGTACATGCATATCATCCTTGTGTAACCCTTTTTGCACAGTTTTTCGAAGGTGTGGACTTTTCAAGTAAGACTGTATTAAATCCGCTAGTGCATCCCTGCCATAATGTGTCCCTTCATGTAGAGTTTTAGATTTTGATACACCAGCTGGGCGTAGTAGCACACTCCTGTAATCTCAGCACTCAGGAGGATCACCACAAGTTTGAGGTCAGTCTGGGCTTATGAAAAAGGGGGGAAAAAAGCCCCAATAAGTTCTTTCTCCTTAGCAGCTTGCTTTGTGCATCTGTTAGCTTTCTGATTTTTTCTAGTCACTTGGAAGTCAATTTGGCATTTTGGGCAATGGATGATAGCCACTTGGGCTGATAGAGCAATTCCTTCCAATAAGACCCATATTTTCATCAGATGATTGATGTCCTTATTTTTTTTAAGTTAATAACCCTCTTTTGTTTCCAATAATTCAATAGTTCAATGTGAATTCACCCCAATAAAGGCATATTTGGAATCAGTGTAGATATTTACTTGTGTAAAGCCTTTTGAATACACTTAATTTAACTTTTTGCACAGAGGTGCTGACCGAGGGGGCATAGGCTTCTAAGATGTTACCCAGCATTACTGGAGCATATTCAGCTCACGGCTGTACTTCTTCTGTGAATCTCCTCTTGTCTGCATACAGTTCCCAGCTGTGAGCTGCCAGGGTTCATCTGTGAAATCTGGCCTGCTTGAATAGACTCCTTTGAGGATTTTGAAGCAGTTAGACTCTAAACCAGAGTCAGTTTCTGTTATTCAAGCAAGGTGACTGGATTTAGGAACAGTTTGCAAGACAATGTTTGGTTGCCCAGCAAAATAGGCTGGTATTTGTCCCGTTGTCCCACCACCATCCAGTGTCTTCCTTTTTGTTCTAATAGTCAGTGCTGAATGAGGTACAAACACCATAACAGATTGTCTCAAGGTAAACTTTTCTGTACTTTTAAGATATCAGAAGTGGTGGCAACCACTTGGAGGCAGGGTGGTTATCATTTGGCTCTTCTAGTTGTTTGGAGAAATAATCTGTAAATTGAGACTCTCTAAGCATCTGAAAAGTACCCCTAAACTTATTTTCTGTTTCTCATAAACAAACAACTTGGGCTTTGAGGGTTAGGGCTCCCTGAGGCTGCCAATGATTTTAATTTTTGTGTAACAATGTTAAATGCTCATTGGCATGCAGCAGTCCGATATAAGTGCTCCAAATCCAGCCCTTTTGCAATTCTGTAAAGAAGTTTAACTGTAAGTCCAGAAGTCGGAGCCCGAATTCAGCAGAATCCTGCCATGGTAGAATCCCTTGTAGCTACATCTTATTTACAATAACTTTGATATTGGTGATTACTTGTTTCAATTGGACATTAAGGTCCATTTTCTTTGTATTAATTGAAGTCCCTTGGTAAGTTACTTCTGATTACAAATCTGAGCCTTATAGGATAGCACTTTGTATTCACAGAGTGCAGGGTGATGTAGCACTGTGGTGTTAGATATTTTTCATAATCAGGTCTTGCTGCCAGAGGTTCCAGTTAGTGGTTATGGTGCTTGACAGTGAAAGAAAAAGAAAAAAAAGAAAGAAAAGATGAAAGAAAAAAAAATACTGGCAGCTGGTCGGGGAGAGAGCAGTCACTCACCCCTGTGCATGCCAATGAAATGCGTTGCCAGGCTACAGCACCCTCTGCACTGCAGAAATCAAAAGAGAAGAGGGGCCTTATATTCTAGGTCTATCCTGTGTGGCTTGAGTTTGCTACACCTTCGCAGTCTCTGTTTCTTTGAGAGCTTCCTAGGAATGGTGATTCCTACACCAATTTCGCTGGTGGGAAAACCACAGGCAGCCCTGTGGGCTGGTTTATGGTTTTATAAAGTCCTATGCCTATGTTTTGTTTGATATACAAGTCTCTTCTTTCAGATTTATGTCCCTCCCTTTCTTCCAATTATCTGTGTTTTTAGTTTATTTCCTCTGAAAATCTCCAATGTCAGTCCTCCTTTTTTCAGCCATGTTGAATCCAAGCAGTGAGATCTTGCTATCAGAAAATCATCAACATATTTCAGACCCCCTTTTCCAAGTGCAGGGTTCTTAAATCTTTGTTTACTCTCTCACCAAAGACCTGGAATTTTCAGAACCCTAAGACATTATAGAGTTGTAATTTTTTTTTTTTTTTTTTTGGTGGCAGCGGGAATCGAACTCACAACCTTGTGCCTGCTAGACAGGCGCTTAAGCCACTGAGCCAAACTCACAGCCCTTAGAGTTGTAATTTTAAGGTGTTCGTTGTAAGGTAGTTTGTGAGGTGTAAGCAGCAGTATTATAAGGTGGTTGTTAAGACTGACTCTTGCTGTTCAAGAGCAAATAATAATTGAACTTTGTCCTCAAGTGGTATACAAAAGAATGAGATCCAATACTGAAAAACATTTTTAATTATCAGGTATAGCAGTAAATAAAGGGTAAATGTTTTTCACAGGGAGGTGAACATCTTGTACAATGTTATTAACTCCTGAACAAATCTGTAATACACTTGATTGTATGGGGCTTCTTTTAAAAAGAAAAAAATTTTTTTGTAGTACTGGGGACAGAACCCAGGGCTTTCCCAGTGAGTTGCATGTGCAGCCTATTTTATTGTATTTTATTTTATTTTATTTTGAGACAAGGTCTCACTAAGTCTCACCAGGCTAGACTTAAAATTGTGAGCCTCCTGCTTCAGCCTCCCAGAGTGCTGGATTACTGGTTTGCGCCACCATGCCCTCAGTATGCACTTTCTTAACTAGCAGAATTGGAGTATTTTAGGGTCACCTATAGTGTCTAATTAGTTGAGATTTAAGAAATTTCTGCAAAACCAACTGAATTCCTTCTAAAGCCTTTTTCTTGAGGATGTACTGTTTTTTTTTTCCCCCTGAGGTTCAGTAATACACTCTTTAGCTAAGTTTTAATGGTTGTGCATTTAGTGCTCAACCTGGGGTCCTGTACATCTATGCAATCTTACTTTGTTGACTTCTCAGAATGAATGACTTTGAGGCTCACTTTTTGGTTACCCATGCTGAGAAGGTGCAGCACTTGTCTTTTTGGAAAGAAAGTATTTGAGCATTTAGTTTACACACTTTCTTGTCCCAATAACGGAATCGAACATGCTAACATGTGGAGGAACACTTGTTTTCATTTTAAGGCTCCTACTTGATACTCCATAGGTTGGAGGAAAGGTTTTTGTTTCATTTTCCAGTTAGTTCTACAATGGACACTTTTTTGGTCTGTTTGTTTTTTGTTTTGCTTTGTTTTTGCTACTTTGAGTCACCTTAGTATAGAGAGCACAGAGCATGTAGCACGTGTCCAGTGGAAAGTCTGTCATCCACTTCTCCACTGTTAAGTGTATCTAGAGCTCCCTTGGGGAAATTACATTTGGCACAGTAAAATCAAGGGGAGTCCCTGGGCCTCTTCATTTATCATCTGAGTCACAATCCTGTACCATTCTCTGGTTATGATTATTTGCCCTATAAAAGACATATTAACTATCTTCATATTGTTCTGCCTCAAAATAGGATTCTTCCTGGTCAATCTGAATTCCCTGTCAGGTTTTCGAGGAGGATACTATTCCTGTCTCCCTTTCATAATTTGGATGACACACAGTTCCAATGGCTCTCTCATTGTCTGTGAGATCTGGTAGTGCTGTAGATTTAAAACATTTAAAAGACCAATTTATTCATTTTCTCTTTTCTCCTGAGTTTTACTGTTCAGAGAGGGAATGAAGTCTTTCTCTCCTCTCTGAACTATAAATTTAGTTCCCTCTTCCTTAGAATCCTCATTGTACAATAGCATGAAAGCTTGTATGTAATTGATTTCATCCTAGTTACCTGATCTTTGACAAAGCAATTTTAGTTATAAAAGAGGAGTTTTTTTGGCGGGGGTTGGAAGGAGGATACTGGGAATTGAATCCAGGGCTTTCACACTGAGCTACATCCTCAGACCTTAAATTTTTTAAAAAAAAATTAAGACATGGTCTCACTGAGTCACTAAATTGCTCAAGCTGGAGTTTAATTTCCAATCTCCCTGCCTTAGCCTTCCAGAGTTCTGGAATTACAACAGGTGTGTTCCACCAGAAGAGTATGATAATTTGAATATCTATCAAGTGACCATCTTCCATTAAAGTGTAATCCACACCTAGGTATTGCACTGTTACGATACTATGTCAACTGCTTTTTAGTCATGGAATCAATGCTGCATGCTGTCCAGTCAACTAGTACATGGCTAAGAGGCCTCTTTGGTGGTATCAGAACTGAACTGCCTGCCACATACCAACTGGTACTGCAAAAAAGGATTCTAGTGAAGTCCAGAAGGTTAGTCAATCTTCCAAAATGGTTAAGACAGCTTATCTCATACACTAGTACTGCAAAACATATCCAAGTGAGGTCTACATAGCTAGTCAAGACCCTAAAACAGTGGAGATAGATGATTGGCTTTGCGATCCACCTGGGGATTGGTGGAGCATACTTCTAGATGTTTGGGTGGGTTTTGGAAGTGTAACCTTGGATTCTATGGCAGGGGCCCTCATCCCTTCTTCTCTGGCACTTTTTCTCTGCTCTGTTTCCTGGCCCCAGTGACCTAAGTAGCTTTGTCTTGCTTCACCCTTTCACTTTGAAGACTGCAACCATGTACTGAATTCTCTAAAACCATGAACTAAATTAAACCACTTATCCTTTAAGTTGTGGATACTGGGTATTGTGTTTCAGTGATGGGAAAGCTGAACAATCCACCATACATGGAGAAGGAAGCTAATGTATATGGTTACATGAAACTTTCATTTGAACATATTTTTGAGAGACATTTAAAATGCTAGTAGAATGTTTATTCCTCAGGAACAAATGCTTAGTGCAAATAAGTTGTAATGCATCTGAGAGAAAGCCTATGGGAGGCCTTGGTAAGATTCCATGCAAAGACTGTCTCCATTCCTCCAGTAAAAGTTTTAGTATGGAAGTCCAGCCAGTCACACACCTCCCTGGAGAACACTGAATTGGATTTTCTGGGGTTTGTTTCTGCAAGCCTCAGACTCAGAAACAACGCTGACCTTCTTGCATGGACTAAAATGAGAAATCTTGCCACCAGTCACTAGAAGTCCATGAAAACTAAGTTGGAGTGCCACCCATTCCCTCCACAAGCTCAGTCTTTTTTTACATTTTGAAGGAATAAATTTAAATGTTATACCTAACATGTGTGTGTATGATCAGTAATTTCTCTAAGTATTGCCTGTCCTTCAACATTTAAACAAAATGTCAAAAATTCAATGATAATGTGCCATGCCAAGCCATATTATAGCCTGAAATAAAGCGAAAAATCAGTAATATTAATCCTGTCTATAATTTATAAATTGTATTTGTCATCAAATTTTACATTGATTTTTACTTTAAAATATTATACTAAAAGAACATTTATCTTGATTATTGGCTTTCTCCAGCACCCCTTCAATTATACATCAGATGAGTGAATACCATTTTGTTATTTTTTTTCTCTTTTCCTTTGGAGTCATTTTTAGGACTTTGATCACCGTATTGGTTTATCAACTATACCTTTCTTTTTGTAGTGATTGTGCTAGAATTTATAATACCATCTTCAACTAATCTCTTCCTTTAAGACTATGCATTTTTAAACAAAAAACAAGTTGCTTAGCAGTATATTATCATTTCTCCTTTTCCACTGTTTAACCTGGTGCCATCACACAGATTACCGTACACTGTTATTTATTTTTGCTTTAAGTAAGCAATTTTATTTTTAAAAGACTAAAAATATTTTAAAGTTTGTAACATTTGCTCATAAATTTTCAGTTTTGATATTTGTAATTTTTTTGTATAGATCTAAGTTTCCACTTGATGTCATTTCTCTTTTTGCCTAATTATTTCTTTTAATTTTTCTTACAGTGAGGGAGTGCTAAAAATGAATCATCTTGCCTTTGTTTATATGAAATTGTTTTGATTTCCCATCATTTCTAGAGACTATTTTTTCTGAGTGTATAATTATAAGTTGTTCTTTTCTTTCAGCATATAAAATATGTTCCACCAGAAATGAATTCCTGAATTCATATGAAAACACAAAACACACAGAATAGTAACCTCAGCAATCTTAAGCAAAAAGAGCAAAACTGGAAGCATCACAATAGCAACACCCAATTTCAAATTATGCTACAAAGCCATAGTAACAAAAAGAGCATGGTAGGGGTGCAAAAATAGACACATAGACAATGAAACAGAATAGAGGACATAGAAACAAATTTACAGCTACAATCACTTGACTCTGGACAAAAGAACCAAAAGTATACAATAGAAAAAAGACAGCCTCTTTAATAAATGATGCTGGTAAAATGGAATATTCACTTATAGAACATTGAAACTAGATCCTCTGTCTCAACCTGTACAAAAATAATTTCAAAATGGACAAAAGACCTATGTGTACAACCTGAAACATTGAAATTGTTAAAAGAAAACATAAAGGAAACATTTGAAGCCATAGCATTGACAATAATTTCTTAAATAGAACTCAAATAGCACAGGCAGTAATAGCAAGAATCAACAAACAGAACTACATCAGTTTTAAAGGTTTCTGCAAAACAAGAGAAACAACTGCATGCTGGGACTGGGAGAAGCCACCAAGAAATCAACTAGCCAGCCTTTCTGGTAAGCCGCGCAAGCTGCACGGGTTCCAGGGAGAGAAAAGTCAGATAGTGCCTCCCATAAGGTCTGCTGGTGCGTGGGCTGAGAATCAAATACCGTGTCTCCCACCCCGCTCCCATAAGCAACCGACTAGTTTGGAGGACAGGCTGAGTTGATAACAACTAAGGTACATAAAGCAACTAAATGCTTGTATTGTTTGGTTGATTTTTTAGGCCAGGGGCCAGTGGTCTGAGCATCTCTTGGGAGGATGACAGTATACAATATAGCAAATATGGGGGACTTCCTTCTCTCTTATCTTTGAAATCCAATATTATTCTCACTGTTTTTGCTTTGTTCTGATTGTTTTGCTTTATTCAATATTCTGTTTTGGTTGGTTTTATTCTGTTTTGGTTTTGGTTTGATTTTGCTATACCTGGTGGAATGGACAACTATCGTGAAGATAACAAGATATACGATGGTAGCTATTGTTGTTTTCCTAGCATCATGCTTTGAAATTCTGTACCAATTTTGCTGCATTGTTTTGATTGGCTTTGTTTTGTTTTGTTTTGTTTTGTTGGATTTTGCTATCTTTAAAATAAAAAAAATTAAAATATAAAAAAAATTTAAAGAGAAACAACTAAGAGAAGAAATAGTCTATGCAACAGGAGAAAATCTTACCAGTTACTGGTCTGATAAAGATTTAATATGTAGAATATATAATAAACTTAAAAAACCACAAAGAGCTCAAAAGTCCAATAAATAAATGAGCAAACTGAATTGAACAGTCACACTTCAAAAGAAGTACAAATAGCCAATGAGTATATAAAAAAAATTGTTCAATACCTTTAGCCATTAGGGAAATGCAAATCAAAACTACACTGAGATTTCATCGTATCCCATTCAGAATAGTAAGAATCAAGATACACTGAATGCTGATGAGGACGCAGGAAAAAAGGACCCCTTTTGTACTGCTGGTGGGAATGTTAATTAGTACAGCCAGTGTGGAAGTCAGGTATAGAGGTTTCTCAAAAACTAAAAATGAGCTCCCATTTGATCCACCTGTACTGCTCTGAAGCAAAAAGTCATTTGCATATCCATTTTGCAGCACATTTCACAATAGCCAAGATATGGAACCAGTCTAGTGCTCATCAAAAGATGAGTGGATGAAGAAAGTGTGGTGTATATACACAATGGAGTATTATTTAGCCAGAAGAATGAAACACTATCATTTTCATGAAAATGGATGGATCTGGAGACCATTGAATGAAATAAGCCAGATTCTGAAAGACAAATATCACATATTCTCTCTAGTATGTGGACTATAAAACTGAGAAGAAAGTAAAAGTGAGGGAATAAAGGGGAGAGAAAGGGGTATAAGGGCTGGTAGTAAGGGAGATGGATATAATCAAAATATATTATACACCTTGAATCCTTCCCCATGTGAAACTGGGGGAAGTGTGGAACAAGATGGGTGATGGGGAATGAAAAAGATCAAGGTATGTTACGTATATGTCTGAACCTGCTGAAGTGTGTGTGTGTGTGTGTATATGTGTGTGTGTATATATGTACATATATGTGTATATATATATGTGTGTGTGTATATATGTAATGTATGTATATACAATATATGTATATATATGTTAATAAAAAGATGTATAAAACATTCTGTAGTTCTGCCTTGTTTAATTTTTTATGAGAAGCCTGTTATATGTTTATCTGTCTTCCTTTCTATATATGACTACATTCTACCCCAACTACTTTTGAAATTTATTCTTTTTTTTTTTAATTTATTCTAATTATCTGTTTTTCACCAGTTTGGTTATAATGATCCTTAATAAAATTGGGTCTATGTGTGTACTCTTGCATTTATCCATCTTGGAATTCATTGATTCCTGATTTCCTTCTTCTTCTTTTTTTTTTTTTTTTTTTTTTTTTTTTTTTTTTTTTTGTTTTTTGTTTTTTTTTTTTTTTTTTTTTTTTTTTTTTTTTTTTTTTTTTTTTGCAGCACTGGGGATTGAACTGATAACCTTGCACCTGCCAGGGAAGGCGCTTAAGCCACTGAGCCAAGCTCCCAGCCCTGATTTTTTTGAGGCAGGGTCACACTATGTAGCTCAGATCTGCCTTGTGCTCACGTTGTAGCCCAAGCCGGCCTCGAACTCACAACACTCCTCCTACCTCAGCCTCCCAAGTGCTGGGATTAAAGGCGTGCGCCACCACACCCGGCTAACCCATACTTCCTTATGGCCATTTTATATATTTTCTTCATAGGTATTTTAATGAAAAAAGACAAGAGAATTGTATAAAATCATAGACTATCCAAAGTGAAGTGTAGATGGCAGAACAAGGAACTTGTCTAATGATGCTGTCTGATGTGGCATGTCTAGGATTAGAAATACTCAGTGCAAGTACCTACCTGGGGGGATCAGAACAACACAAGAAAGGTTGTGTGGAAGCTTGCTTAGCATAGTCCTCTGGACCTCAGGCTCCGCCTTGTCCCTACCCCATTCACTTTGTCCTTAGGCACTATTCTACCTGCTGCTTTCCTCACGCCAGAGAGCTCTGAATAGAGAAATTACTTTGTTACCATAAGTAATAAGATTATTATATTAAAGATTGGCCTCTGGGACAGAAAAATAACCATATCAAAGTCCTTCGGTGAGATATGAGAGGGAGTACAGAGGCCTAGTAAGGCCTGTGACCTTGAAGGGTTTTCTGGGGATTCTGCCTGCCAAGGTGACTAAGTTCAGCTTATCCAGCCCTTTGCCTCTTTCCTTCCTCTGCCTGCAGTATTGATCAAGTGCCTTTTCTCATGCACGACTATGATTTGAGAAGAACAACCAATATCAGAGAGGTCATGCCAGAGGCTGCCTATGCACACCCTTCCTCCTTCACTTGGAGTAACTTGTCAAAGCTGAATGCTGGCGAATGGTTCTTACGCCCAAAGGTAAGACACATTCCCTGGTTTCACAACCTTGTCTGAATCCCTGTTCTGTATGGCTTCATGTGCTGCTCCTTGAGATAAAGAACAGAGGTGAAGATATACAAGTGTTTACTCCATTTCTTCCTAGTTTTGTAAAAGCACCATAACATTGGCTGTGGAGCTTTTCTGGTAATTCGTTCAGTGACTTTGTATATTCACCAGAAAGTATGAATATAAACTCGTAAACTTATTCTTAATTCCTTTTTACCCAAGCATTTGGTAACCTTCGACATATGTCTACCATCTAGGTACCATTTTCTTGGGCATTTTGAGCTCACACTCTTACAGCTGAGACAGACTAGGAAGTGTGCACATTCGTGCTTTCTTATTGTCATTCAGCAAATATTTATTGAGTAACTACCGAGTAGTAGGCAAATGGAATATAATGGCGAATAAGAACACCTCTATCCCTAATAGAATTCAGATTAGCATAAGAAACAATTACAATGCATTGTGGTAAGTGTCAAACTAGAGTTAATTTCAGGTTGCTTCAGGAGCACAGAAAAACATAGTCTAACTCAATCTGAGACATGAGGATGAGAAATTCTGAAAGATAAGATAATAAAATATAGATCATGTACTGTGTACAGTGTAATTCTAAGGCAAGAGTGAATGGATAATAGAAACTTTAGATAATAGAAATTCAGATAATAGAAACTTCATGAGGAGTAACCATTTGTGCTAAGCGGAGATCATCCCTAAGGGAACCATGGGCAATGGTGGTTATGTTTCAGAGATATGTTATACTAGAGCAGGTGAGTGTGTGCATATGTGTGTGTGCGTGTGTGTGCACACGTGTGTGAAAAGGAGATGGAAGGATAGAGAAGGAAAAGAGAAGGAAGCAAGATGACAAAAGTCACTCAAAAGAGAAGCAAGGAACCAACCTGCATGTAGTCAATGAAACTAATACAGATTACCAAATTAGATACAAACTCAGTGACAGTAAAACCATAACTGTGGGAGTTCTCTTTTCTTCCACAAAAAAGCATCTTTATTGGACAAAAAATAATTTGTTTCTATCAGTTTTCAGCTGTTTGTTTGTTTGTTTGTTTTGTTTTTTTGGTACCGGGGATTGAACTCACAACCTCACACCTGCCAGGCAGGTGCTCTATCAGTTTTCTACAAGTTGACATCTAAGCTTACGTGGTCTGAACCCTAGTCAGAAGTACAAAGTAATTCACATAAAGGTACTGTTTTAGTTACTTTTCTTGTTGCTGGGATAAAATACCTGACACCCATAGTTAATGGGCTAAAGGTTTATTTAGCTCCATAATTAGTTGGCTCCAAGGAAGGGTGGCACATGGCAGAGGGCAGCAGTTCATGGTGGCAGAAGACAGCAAAAGCAACAAGGGAGAGGAGACAAGCCCCTGTCTGTCCCTTATATTGTATCCAGTCTACTGGACTAGGGTGGTGCCAATCCAGTCTGTGGACTGATCCTGCAATCACCCACTCTTGATCCCAGCATTGCACTATGAATCAATCATACACTCTAGATGCAGACTCTGAAAAAGTCCTCTGACCACATGAGGCTTTTGTGGCGGGGAGGGGCATCTGGACACAAACCATAGCAGGTTCTAATCAGAAGTAAAAAGTAATTCAAACAAAGGTATGTTTCCCTGAGAATGAGATGTTCCATAGATGGACTTAAGAATGCTCTGCTATGATATTACAATATCAAGTTGTCAACTTTTTACTTTATTTCTAAGCTTTGAAGAAGCATCCCATCTTGTGGTCATAACTTCTATTACTTAGAGGCTGGTCTAACATTGATTTTGTGTTATTTGGCTTCAATTTATGCAGGTGCAATAAGAAGTGTCAGCTATCACACATGGTTCCTTGTATAATCAGCAAATTTAGAGATCAGATTATGCTAAACAACTGGTGAGACTATTAAATAATGTTCTAGGGAATCTAGTTTTATTTTTAATAGTACTATTTCAGAGATCTTTTTTTATAACTATTTACAAAAAAACCTCATCTTCACTTAATCTCACCTGAATACCTATAAGTGTAGGCAAATTCTCTCTCCTGTGACCTTCCTTATTACCTGTAATGGTGGAACAATATACAACAGATATCAAACAATTTGCCTAGGAAAGCTTGTCAGCATTTTCCCAAATAGCAGTTACATTTATGTCTTTAATGAGGGCAAGGGGTTTGTCATACTTAAGTAATTAGAATATATTATCAAATATGATCCTCCAGATATGGCCTTGATGGCACAATTTGACAAGTAACAGCCTACTGAAAAGAGGGACAGATTTCTATAAAATCTGTGGAGATAACTACATTGCCATGAAAAGCAGAGAAGCAGTAAAAGTATATGTTCCTGAATTCCAAAGGCTCAGTGAGTCAAGGTGCTAATTCAAAGAATATTTTGCATGACTGTAACATAGGAGTTAGAGAAAGATTTCTTTTTAAAGTCTTGTTCACCTGAGGCAGGAGGATCACCACAAGTTTGAGGCCAGCCTGGGATGCAGATAAGTTCAAGCCCAGCTTGAACTCTGTAGCAAGATCCTGTCTCAAGAAATTGAAAGGAAGAAGAAAGAAAGAAAGAAAGAAAGAAAGAAAGAAAGAGAAAAAAAAGAGAGAGAAAGAAAGGAAGAAAGTCTTGCTCACAACAAGATTTCATAATGAATAGTCCTGATTAGATTGCTCTTTATCCACACCTTCAGTCAGTCGCAGTGACCATCTTGCTGTATGTTGGGTTATCAGTTTGCTTTCACAAAGTTATCTGGTCCAGATCTAAAATTCAACATGGAAAGTCCTCAATCAGTCTCCTGATACAGAGGGAATGAGTGTTTACTTGACAGAGCAGTGTCAGCTTACACTACCAGACCTGTTTTCATGAGTTTATTCTTTTCAATAACAAGACATATGTGGCACAGTATTTCCAACCAGGATTTTGAGTCTGTTCTTCCATTTTGTGGTCTGTATTTTATTGAAGAGACCTAGAGACAAGAATGAAAGTAAACTGGGAATCACTTGATGTTATCAAACTGAATTAGTCTGGTTAATTTATTATAGTAAGCAACAGTATCAGAAAGGAGAAAAATAAAATGCTCTAATGATAGGTAAAATACATAATTATTTTAAAAGGTGTTGGTCTGTTTCCTTTGAATGTAAAAACATTGCATGCACAGAGAATATTAGCAGATCTGGTACTTCCAGTCCACCCCTTAAAAATAAAACATTTACAACTCTGAGACATGCATATCATTTTATATGCATAAGATTAACTGGGATTATAGAGCTTCCTTTTTTATAATTTACTGCTTCTTCACACTAATGGCTAAAAAACTATGTGACATTAAAAATTCACAGGATGTTCATGAAGAATATGATTCATAGTTTTCTTCTCTGATAATGTAATCTAGATTTGATATTAGAGTAATTTGGTCTCATAAAATGAGTTGGAAGTGTTCTGTCCCCTCCTTTTCTTACAAGAGATTGTGTAGAATTGGTATTTTTTTTTCTTGTTTGATAGAATTCAACAGCAGACACCAACTGGGTACAGAGTTTTCTTTGATGATTTTTACTTATGATTTCTTTGTAGATTTTTACTTATGAATTGAGTTTCATTAAGAGATACGGGGTATTCACTCTATTCAGTGATTGTTGATTTTTTTTTTTTTTGCAGCACCAGGGATTGAACTCACAACCTCACACCTGCCGGGGCAGGCGCTTAAGCCACTGAGCCAAACTCCCGGCCCTAGTTTTTTGAGGCAGGGTCGCACTGTGTAGCTCAGGCAGGCCGGCCTTGCGCTCGCGTTGTAGCCCAAGCCGGCCTCAAACTCACAACACTCCTCCTACCTCAGCCTCCCAGTGCTGGGATTAAAGGCGTGGGCCACCACGCCCGGCTGCAAGTGATTGTTGATTATATCATTTGAGGAATTGCTCTGTATCATCTGATGTATCTAATTTGCGGTCATAGAGTGTTTTTTTTTTTTCTTTTCTGTTTTCTCATATTTCTTTTCTTATTTATTTATTTTTTATTTTAAACAAAAGGAAAGTAAGAAACCAAAGCAAAACAATTTGACAACCAGCCAATAGGAGAGTAACAATAAACAGCACATTGCATATTATTCTATTCACAGAAATGGTTTAAGATAAAAGATACAGACATGAAACATTGTCCAGAAAATTATTAGCACAAAACTTTCGCCTCAGTGAATGAAGAGAAACCAGCTATATGACTATTTTTTTTGCTATGATTGCTCTATTATTTTCAAATAAACATTTCACATTAAAAATGAAATCTGAAGATGACTCTGTGAAAACTACTTTTCACTCAAAATTGTTTTCCTTTAAAAGTCTTTTTTTGCAGCACCAGGGATTGAACTGACAACCTCACACCTGCCAGGCAGGCAGGCGCTTAAGCCACTGAGCCAAACTCCCAGCCCTAGTTTTTTGAGGCAGGGTTGCACTATGTAGCCCAAGCTGGCCTTGAACTCACAACGCTCCTCCTACCTCAGCCTCCCAAGTGCTGTCTTTAACTGTCTTAGCTAATTTTTTGTGTACATAAATTTTCTTTCAGTTCATCACACAAGTGCAACAATGCGATGGTTACATACATGTGACTTATTTAGTTCACTGAGAAGTACATTTTCAATACTCATTCATTTAAGAGTGAAAATGTCTAGTTTATCATTCTTTATAGCTGAATAGTATTCTATTATGTAGAAATACCACACCTTTTTTATCCATTTCTCAGTCAAGGGGCATTTAGGTTGTTTCCAAGATCTAGCTATTATGAACTGGGCAGCTATAAACATAGGTGCACGTATATCACTGTGGTAGGATGTTTTTAATTCTTTCAGGAAGATACCCAGAAGGGGAATACCTGGGTCAAACGGGACCTCCAATCCTAGCTTTTTGAGGAATCTCCACACTGACTTCCACAGTGGTTTCACCAGCCTGCATTCCTACCAAAAGTGGAGAAGGATTCCTTTTTGTCCACAGCCCCTCCAGCATTTGTTATAGGTTGACTTCTTAATACTAGCCATTCTTTCTGGGATGAGTTAGAATCTCAATGTTACTTTCATTTGCATCTCTTGAATGACCAGTGCTGTTGAACATTTTTTCACATATTTATTTGCTGTTCGTACTTCTTCATCTGAGAAGTGTGCGTTCATCTCAGATGTCCATTTTTGGATTGGGTCTTTATTTATTTATTTATTTATTTATTTATTTATTAAGAGCAGAATATATTTATCGAGAGAAAGAAAGCTTCTGTCTGAGAGAGACAGAAGGGGTCTCAAGTGGGTTGCCCTGGATTGGGTCTTTAATCATAGAGTGTTTATATTCCTTTTTTTCTAGTACTTGAAATTAAACCCAGGGAACACTCCCACAGACCTGCATTCCTAGCCTCTATCTTTCCTTCTTTCTTTCTTTCTTTCTTTCTTTCTTTCTTTCTTTCTTTCTTTCTTTCTTTCTTTCTTTCTCTTTCTTTTTGAGTCTTGCTAAATTGCCTAAACTGGCCCTGAATTTGTGGTCCTCCAACCTCAGGCTCCCAAGGAGACAGAGATTAGAGGTGTGTGCTACCAAGCCCAGCTATAATGTTTCTTTACTATCTTTTTAATAACTACAAGATCCTAACTGTGGTAATTTGCAATATCTTTCTCTTCAACTGACCAGAGATTAACAATTATGTTGATCTTATTAAAGAAACAGTGATTAGTTTCATTATTTTTCTCTATGGTTTTTCTACTTTTAATTGATTTCTGCTCAAATTTTTATTTCATTCATTTGAGTTTGGTTTGATATTATCTTCTTTTTCTAGTTTGTTAAAGTAGAAGCTTAGATTACTGATTTAAAATTTTCCTTAATATAAGCATTATTATTACGTTTACCTGTAGACCTTGCTTTAACTTCATTTGTAGATTTTGGTATGCTGCATTTAAATTTTTACTTGGTTAGATCTTTTTTTCAGTATGAGGGAGTGAACCCAGGGCCTTTGTACTGAGCTACATCTCCAGCCTTTTACAATTTTTTTGAATCACTAAAATAGGTGAGGCTTGAACTTGCAGATTTCCTGCCTTAGCTTTCCAGAATGCTGAGATTACAGACATGTGCTACCATGCCTCACTAGAGAGATTTTTAAATTTCCTTTCAGCCTTCCTCCTTAACCCAGGGGTTATTTAGGAATATTTTTCTTAAAAGTTTTGAAAAATTTGGATTTTCAGGTGTTTTTATTATTCTTTGCTAGTTTAATTCTGTTCTTACCAGAATACTTACTGTATGATTTCTATTATTTTATGTTTATTAAGGTTGGTTTTATAGTCTGTAATGTTAGGTTTTTTTGTGCAGTTGAGAGACAAAGACAGAGATTTAAAAAAAAAAAAAAAAAGGCCTTTATTGCCAGGGCGGGAGGGCTGCTGGAGATTGTGAGGATCCTCAAAGGAGTCAAAGCTGGAGAGTCACCTTTATGGGATTGGGATGGGGTGGAGACTACGTGAGTGGACAGGTCACCATGTTGGGAGAGGACTGGAGGACTTTTTGGCATAGGATTTGGAGACTGCCTGAGTGAACGGTGTTGGGAGGGGGATTAGAGGACCTTTGGTGCATGCGTGAAAGGGAGGCAGAAAGTTTATTGTTTTGGGACCAGAACACAAGCACGGTAGTTAGTGTAGGAGACAAATGCTGCTGTTTTAAGGGTCAGTGCCGTGTTGGGCAGGCGGCTTACTGAGCCTGGCAGAGTCTCATATGAGCAGAACCCATCATGTAATATGGCATGTCTTGACAAATGTTCCGAGGACACGTGACAAGAATGTGTATTTTACAATTGTTGGGTATTCTATAAATATCATTATGCCTGTTGAGTGGTCATGTTGTTTAACTTGTCTCTATTCTTATGGATTTTCTGTCTATTTGTTCTTTCAGTTACTGGGTGAGGGATGATGAAGTTGATTTGTTACTTTTCCTTTCAGATTTACTCATTTTTGCAGCATACATTTTGTAGCTTTCTTGTTAAGAGAATACACATTTAGGATTATTAGGTCTAACTGAAGAATTTGTCCTTTTTCATGATGTGTGGTAAACAGAATGATTCCCAAAGATGTCCGTGCCCTGATTTCTAGAAACTGCAAATATGTTACCATTTGTGATAAAAATATCTTTGCTAAGATAATTTAGATTATGGACATCATGGTTTCATTCAATTTCTATGCTCTGTATTCTGCAATTTTTTTTTTAAGGAGAAGAGGTTTATTTTGGCTCATGGCTTAAGAAGTTTCAGTCCATGACTGACTGGCTCAGATGCAGAAACATCATGGTGGAAGGGCATGGTGGAGGAAAACTGCTCACCCCCGGCAGCCAGGAAGCAGAAAGATCCAAAAATGTCGCAGAGAGAGAGACAGAGAGACAGAGAGAGAGAGAGACAGAGAGAGAGAGAGAGAGAAAGAAAGAGAAAGAGAGAGAGAAATGGGCTGGGAACAAGACTACACCCTTTCAGGTTATGTCCTCAGGATCTACTTTCTGTAACCACCCCCCAGCCGCCACCACCTTCTAACAGCATACCCAGCTATGAGCTCATGGATGGGTTATCCCATCAATGAGATTAGTGCCCCCATGATCTAATTACCTTCCAAGAGCCCCACCTCTGAAGATGTGAACCTTTTGGGAGACATTTTTTATCTAAACCGTAACATTTCACCCAATCCCCAAATGCTTAAGTCTACTACTCAATGCAAAATAGAGTCTATCTTCAGGAGTCCCAGAAGTCTTAATAAATCTGACATTTCTGCAAAGTTCAAGTCCAAAGTTACTTCTGACTCAAGGCAATGCTTATCTGTAAACCCGTATAAAATAAAAGAAAGTTACATACTCCAAGATGCAATGATACAGAGTTAACATCTCAATTCTAAAAGGAAGGAAAAGGAAAATATAAAAGAGTCATATCAAAGCAAGATCAAAAACCAGTAGGGTAAACATTGAATTCTATAGCTCCATGTCTAGCATCCAGGCCATGTGGTAGCAAGGTGTATATACCAGAGTGGTTAGGCAGTCTTGCCTCTGTGGCTCTCTGGCTGTAGCCAATATGTCTCTCTCTGGCTGAGTTTAGCTTTCCAACTTGCTGAGGTCTCCACTGCAGCTTCAGCCTCCTACAGCTGCATACATTGCCCTCTGAAGTTCTCCTGCTGGGACTCCAATCCTATTCCACATTACCTGACACCCAGCCCTTCCTTTGAAATCTTGATGGAAGTGTTCATGACCCCATATTGCTTGCGCTCAATATGCCTGTAAAAACCACAATCACGTGGACAATATCAAGGTGTGTGACCAGTTTGAGCATGAGTCAGGCCTCTTTGGACAACACGTGAAATGACCTTTGAGTTCCTGGAAGGCAGAACTCAGGCAATCACTTCCCTAATTGAACAGGGCACTTCGGGGCCTCTTGTCAAAGCAACATCTTTCAAACAACTTTACCATTTTACACTCTTGAGCCTGCAATAAGTGGAGACTGGCCAATTCTTGAGATATTATTGAGGCATTCTTTTTCTGTTGTCCTGGTGCAAAGCACTAGGGTTCCTGTCTTGGTTACTTTTTACTTGTTGTCGAGACAAAATACCTGACGCCCAAAGTTAGGGAAGGAAAGGTTTATTCTTACAGTTTTTCGGGAGTTTCAGTCCATTAGCTGGCTCCAAGATAGCGTGGCATGGCGGGCCTGCTGTTCATGGCGGCTGCAAGCTGCAAGGCACAAGCCGCGCTGGCGAGAGAGACAAGACGGAAGCCGGGAAGCGGAAGACCCGCCTTCCCTTATCTGTACATCGGCTCTACCCCTGGGCGGGTACAACAGTCACGTCATCAATCCTGGTGTTAGACAACAAACTGATCACAAGCGTCCGACTCAGCCCCATCAAAAATATGTGAGGACTTGGGGGGACATAGCATACCCCATACAGTTCCCATTTTTCTTTTTTTGTATGTTTGTTTTATTTTTGTGGTACCAAGGATTGAACCCAGGGCTTTTGTCCTGGGCTGTGTCTCCAGCCCTTTTTTTATTTTTTTGAAACAGGGTTTTGCTAAGTTGATAAGTTGACCAGGCTAGACTTAATTTGTGATCCTCCTACCTCAGCCTCCCAGATGGCTAGGATTACAAGGGTGTGCCACTGTGCCTGATTGGCTTTTTAATCATGCTAATTTCTTCAGCAGTCATAATTTCTTGGTGCCCAGCTTTACACAAACTAATTTTCTGGCCGAATTGAAAGTT
Source organism: Dasyprocta punctata (assembly GCA_004363535.1). Lineage (NCBI taxonomy): Eukaryota > Metazoa > Chordata > Mammalia > Rodentia > Dasyproctidae > Dasyprocta > Dasyprocta punctata. The sequence goes on along the minus strand of RJWM01004344.1, from coordinate 49,055 downwards.
TCTTCCAGCATTTCAGATCTTTTGTTCCCATTTTTCACTGTGGCTATGGATAAAAGCAGCCAACAATATTCTTGATACCTTTAAATTCAGCCTCGCATGAAGTCTTAGGCTGTGGACAAAACGTAGACAAATTCTTGTCCAGAATGTAATATGAATGCCCTCTAATCCAATTCCCAATAGAACCCTCATTCCCATGTCAAACTTCATGAGAACAGCCTTGATTTTCCACATTCCCCTAAGTATTCTGGTCATCGGAAACCAACAGAATTGCCTATCAGTCTCTCCTTACAGCCTTCTAGGATTTCTTTAGCCTGATTCTCCTATCTCTTCTTACACATTCTGAACAAGGTCAGGTATACTTAAAGGAACAATTCTATATCTCTGTTAACAATTTTCAGTTAGTTTTATTTCTGTTGCTGTAACAAAATACCTGATGAACAGAATTTAAGGGAGAAAAGGTTTATTTTGGCTCACAGTTTCAGATATTTCAGGTTGGCTGGCTCCAAGGCAAAAACATTATGACAGAAGAGCATGGCAAAGGAAAGCTGCTCACCTCATGGCATCTAGTAAGGAGGACTGATATAGCAACTTTATGGGGAGATGTTGCCAATATGTGTGAGAAAAGGTAGCTCTTTTAGGAAGGTAAGGGAAGGAGGAGAAGAAATGGAAAGAGGAGAATGAGAATGATGATGAAGTTTCACAGAGAATAAGAGAGTTTACTTGAGACATTCATTTATAGAGGCATAAAAATGGGCCATCAGGGCTTAAAGGCCATTGAACACTAGCTCAGGAATATTTAAGGTAAGTTTCATGAAGGGAGTAGCATTTGAACGGTCAAGACTAGGATTTTAGATCCAATTTGCCCTTCCCATGAGCCTGAAGAAGCTATACAGGTCCTGGGAGGAGAAACAAGAAGCCAATTTGCCCTTCTGTGAGCTGTCAGAAGCCATATAGGGCCTGAGAGGAGAAACAAGAAGCCAATTTGCCTTTCCCATGGGCCAGCCAGCACATGGGCTGGGAGACAAGAATACACACCCCCACCCCATAAACAAATGGCTTATTCAGAGGAATGCAGGTTGAGCTGTTAGCAACTGAGGTGCAAAAACAATTTAATGCTTGTATTGCTTGATTGACTTTGCAGGCCTAGAGTTGGTAGTCTGAGCATATATTGAGAGAATAACAACATGCAATATAGCAATTATGGGAGATTTCCTTCTGTCTTGTCTTTGAAATCCAATATTGTTCTTACTGTTTTATTTTGTTCTGTTTTATTGTTTTGTTTTATTCAATGTTCTGTTTTGATTGGTTTTATTCTGTTCTATTGTAATTCCAAACACTGAGTATTGTAATCCAAGTATTGCAATTCCTTTTCCAGTCTTCCTTACAATCCAAACAGTTAGATTGGTAATCCAACCGACATGTTATTGGAATCCCAGCAAGTTAATTCCAATCTACAACCTCCAATGCAACCCATGGCAAGAGTAAAGACACCAAGACATATTCAAAGTTAAGGGCCACCGAGAGGTCCTAAACCCAATCCCCATGAGGATATGCAGACAAAGACCTTGATCCAAGGCCTCTCCCAGAATTTATTTTCTTGTGAAGAAGGGGGTGGCTCTAGGATAAGTGACAGTGAGGATGACGGGAACTACATGAGTAACTTGAATTGGCTAACCAGGTAGGGAGAAAAGCATCTTTGTAAAATCCAGGGAGAATGACATGCAGAAGGATCAATCTGCATAATTCAATTAAGGTAGCAGTTGAATTGTTTTCAGAGGCTGTTGCTTCAGTTTCTGGTATGTAAACTTTTGTGCCCTGGGGACTCATAGCCTCTTTATTTCGAGGCTCATACCCAGTTGACATTCCTGGAGCTGATGGGCTCTAACATCCCACTGTGCTCATATCTTTTACAGGGAGCACTATGCCAGGAAACAGACTGTCTGATGGATTTGGAGATTACATACCAGTACCCTCAGCTATCCTTATTTGCAGTGCTTAGAGCCAATCAAAGAGAGAAGGAAATATCATAGTCAGCTCTGTACATATTAGTATATGGAAATAAGCCTCGATATAATCAATGTTGCAGCAATTGTTCTGCATTCAAGGGGAGTTGCTCAAACTGTCTCCTACACTGTTCTGTTTTGTTTGATTTTGTTATGTCTGATGGTATGGCCAGCAATTTTGAAAATAACAAGAGGTATTATGGTAGCCATTGTTGATTTCCTATTATACTGTTTTGAAGTTCTGCATCATTTTTACTGTTTTGTTTTGATTGGCTTTATTCTGTTTTATTTTGTTTGGTTTTATTCCCTTTAAAATAAAGGGAATAAAACCAAAAAAGAATTTTTTTAAAAGGGTAGGATTTTAGCAGGTGGCTATTGGCAAAGACAAATAAGGGAGGAGTATAACTAGGATTGAACCTATTTCATTTGGAAGTTAAAACATATAACCTTTTCATTACACAAAACTAAAGCAGTGAGAGAACATGCATGAAAACAGTGTGATTAAAAGGGATACATTAGTCTGAATTATAGAATAAAGACTGTAAAGGAAGACCAGGATAAGAACATTGAAGACCTTCAGTGCAAATACAAGAAATCCTAAGATATAGAGGAAATCTTTTGAATCACCATAGTTACCAATGGAGATTACATTTTCTTTGTCTCCTTGGCAATTCTTATCTCAGAACTAGTATTTCAGAGGGCCTAAGGGATTGAGTGGTAATGGAACAAAACAGAGGTGGAGCTGTGTGGGGCTATAAAGCAGAAGAACTGGAAAATACTTTTGATATGAATCAATGTTTTTCTTTGATGAATTTATTTTTAGACCAGACCATATTTCAATATGAAACCTCTATCAGAGGCTGATGAAAAGCGAGCAAGGAACCAGTCAATTCCACAGCTAGCTGATTTATTGCAACTTGCAAAGAAGGAAAAAAAATTTGTGATATTTGATCTTTTTGGTCCTCCACAAAAACATCCTCTCAGACACACATATGTCCGTCGGGTAGTAAGCGTGATCCTTGCTTCTAAAATTGAACAACATCTGGTATGTTTGTCTTTGTATTTGTGGTTGAAATTGGGAGATGTGGGTGGGAGCATAGTAATTGAATTTAGCCTATCTTTTCAATATTTTCTGGGATCCTTAAATAATTTTGCTTTCTATGGGAATTAAGATTATACATGTATTTTTGAGACAGGGTCTCATGATGTAGTTCAGGATGGCTTTGAGCTCACTACACAGCCAGCCTCAAATTTGTGGCAATCCTACTGCCTCAGCCTCCCATGTGCTGGGATTATAGGCATGTGCCACCACACTCAGTTGCAAGATTATTTTGCATACACCTACATGTGGTTATCTGAGAATGCACCAATTGGATTCATCTCACTGGGGATAAATGTTGAGATTGTTTGCTATTCCAAACCAAGAGAACTATCAGCACCTCGGTGAAGAGGAATATGTATAATTATTATGTAATTATTATGTATTATGCACTATCACCAACATAGATCTCTTAAAGCTACTAAAGTTTTGAGAATTAGGCTTGATGAATCACAGCTAGTTCTTAATGCACAGTTGGAAACGAGTTGGAAAGACAACTGTTTCCTGTTAGAGATCTGTTCATCATGTTTTTCAGAACCAACATTACATTTGTGGTACTGGGAATTGAACTCAGGACCTTGCGTTTGCCAGGCAGGCACTTATGCCACTGAGCTACATTCCTGGCCCCCCAACACTACATTTGACTTGTCAGTTGTTCCAAATCACTTAAATTCTCAGAATATAAAAATGTTATTGGTAAACAAATATACACATATATTTTATCAAGTGGAACTATTTCTACAAGTGATTAATAACAGTAACTCTAGTGGCAAGAAATAACACTCCTTAAAGATTATTTTTAGCCTAATCAGAGATTTTTTTTGACCCCATCTTTTGTCCATATCTGCCAAGTTTACCAACCTCTTACCCCTTTTTTTTTTTGGACTGGGGATTGAGCGTAGGGCACTGTGCATGGTGCTCTACTACTGAGTTTTGTCACCTGTCCTCACCCACTTTTTTTATATTAGGCTTTCTATACACTTTGGGCTCTTACCCATAAAATTAACTCCTGGAAAACTTTAGCTTGAGAAAACCCTGGGTCTCATTTTAAGGGTTCATTAGACAGTATTAGGCTAGATTGACTGTTTCACCAGACTAGAATCTTCCTCTGCTTCTTATAGACTACTACCAGTGCTAAAATAGAGCTTCATCTATTCTCTATGGGGCTATTTATAATTACATAGTTAATTATCCTGTTTCTCCTTACAGATTTTTTGGTTGCCAGGTCATGATAGGGATTATGTCAGGTATATGGCCCCTGGTTTTCAGCATGTGGGCCGTTTATTCTCTATTGACCGTCTTATGAAAGAAAATATCAGTATAATAAACGTTGACTACAAGAGGTTATTCCACAATGGGTTGAGGTAAGTAACCAGACCTCTCTTGGCATATATCACCTTACTGGTAGAAAATATACATATCCCCTAAACTATTTAATTACCCCTTCTCATTTTAGGATTTCTTTGTGTGGTTTTTTTTTTTTTTTTTTTTGGTTCCTCTACTTTCTCCTTCCTGCCTCTCCATCCTTTTCTCTACTAACAAATATTACCAAGTGTAGTTTTCCCCCCACCCTGAGAAACAGATTTAAGTTCCTCCTCCTTTGTGCTATAATCTTTCATTGTACAACACACTTTAAAAATTTTATTAGTATATGTTTGCAGTACATAATGACTACATTCATTGTAGGGAGGTGCTACGTGATAGAACACATCTTATTTCTTTTTATTCATCCCTTTCCCTCCTTTCAGTCCCTCTCCATCCATATCTTGGTTGTCTTCCCTTACGCAAAAATCTATCACCCTATTTCCTAATATCTTTTACTTCACTGTATAATTTATTTATATTTTGGGTTTCTCATATAAGAAATCCATTTTCCTACAAATACTTAAGTTTATCTTTCTTTATGGCAGAGTGTTATTCTATTGCATATAAATACCACATTTCCCTTATCCTTTCATCTATTGATGGACATATAGGTCTCTTCCAAGATTTAGCAATTATGAATTATGCTGCTATAAATATGGGTATGCATGTATCACAGTATTATATCTTTAACTCTTTCTTAAAGATACCTAGAAGGGAAATAACTGAGTTGAATGGAATTTCTAGTTTCAGTTTTTTGAAGAATCCTCATACTGATTTCCACAGTGGTTGTACTAGTTTATATTCCCACCAAGAGTGTAGAAGAGTTCCCTTTTCACTGCAGCCTCGCCAGCATTTTTTTCTACATATTCCTTATTATTACATATTCAAAAGGTGCAAAGAAGTAACTTTTTACTATTGTTTCCTAATTAAAAAATATTTGTCATTAGGTGATTCTTAGAATTATGTTTAAGACTCAGTGTTCCACATTGAGTAACTACCATCATTCCCTGCAATGGAGATATTATTATTCTTAAGCTTATAAACTGAGGCTAAGAGTATGCCACAGTAGTGTATGGCAGAGCTAGTATTCAAACACAGGCTTGCACAGAGCAGTTTCCAATATGGCATACCCGGTCAGGGCTAAAAATGCTGAAAGCACTTACATGATTTTTTTTTTTTTGTTTTTGGTGAGAATTGAATCCCTCAAAAGTAGCAACTTAACTGGAATTACTCAGTGTATTCCTTCACTTATTTTTTTCCTGTTCTACAACCTTGGAGAAAATTGGGTTTTATTCACCTGACTCAATTCTTGTAAAAATTCCTTATATTTGAAATTTAAAATGTTCACTAGATTAGAATTTATTTTGTACCTTCAACTAATATTTTGGAGCTAGGTATTGTATTAGGCCTGTATATACAACAGATGAGCAAGACATAGTTTCTTCAGTTATTTGTAGTCAAGTGTAAGAATAGTGATAGGCGAGCAGATCATTATGAGGTGGTAAGCGCTGCGATGCAAGTAAAGGCTGGAGCTACTGTAGCAAGCCAGAGGAAGCCTACCCCAGCTTGTAGAAGCCAGCTACTATATTAAAGAGTCAGGGATTATGCAAATTGGTTTCCCCAACAGTAGCTTAAAATTGACGTGGAAGTTTGCAAATGCTAGGAATAGAGCCTGCCCCCCCCACAGTCTTTGTCCCCTTTCTTTTTTTCTTCCTTCCTTCCTTTCTTCCTTCCTTCCTCTTTCTTCTTTCTTTCTTTTTTGTTCTTTTGTTCTTTCAATCTTTTGTTCTTTCTTTCTTTCTTTCTTTCTCTTTCTTTCTCCTCTGTCCCTCTTTCTTTCCCTTTCTTTATCTTTCCCTCTCTTTCTCCATCTCTCTTCTCTTTCGTTAACTTCCAGCTCACCATTGTTGCTGCAGAAGCAGAGGTATCAGATCCAATCCTTTATCTCACAGTGTGATCTCTTTCTATTACTGTGAATTATAAAGTGCCCCTGGATCAGTTCCTTCTGATGATTTAGTCAATACAACCTTTCACAAACGTGGTATCTGTTCCTCTTGTAGATGTTGAGAGCAAACTGGGTCTAAATCCCCTGGGGGTTCTGTTTTTGTTCCAGGGATTATAAAGCAGCTAACATCTATATTAATTTATACCTTGTCAATGAGCCTTGGATTTTCTCACTGGCCTGGTGTTCCAGAATTAACTCAGTGACAACAGACAACATCCCAGTCCTGAGTCAGCTTAATCACCCCCACTTCTTCATGGTGAGCTGCTTGTGCACATTATTCTTTTAAGCCTGGCATCATACTGCTCTATGCTCTCCACTCCCATGTTAAAAACTGCAGTCTCCTGGGGGCTGCTCAATAGCAGAGACTTCCAAGATACTGGAAATGTGGCATTCTCCATTTTTTCACCCAAATCCTTCTGTGATTTTCATTTATTGAATCATTACAGTTTGCTTTACATGCGGTATGTAATTTAAACCCCTGAATTGACCACTACTATTATTATTATCTCCATGAGGAGACTGAATCTCAAAGATATCTTTGCACGTGATCTCATGATGATGTAAGATTCAGAATGTGGTCTGGCTCCAGAGTTGTGTTACTGCAGCCCCACATACCTAAAGGTATAGCCACAATGACAATGGCATGTGATACAGGAAGAAAATTAAGTGTACTTGACTCTAAAGTCAAAACTGCACCCTGGATTAATGCTCTCGAAGAGGTAAACCAGTGTCTAGTTGCCTACCCTCGTGTCCTGTTCTAGCCTTTCTGTTCCTTCTTGTCAGAGGCTTGGGGACCTGAAGACCTGGTTACAATCCTGACTAAATTCTATCACTTACTACCTGTGGAGGGAGCTTTGGCCAGCCAGTTACTATGACAGAGCCTGTGTTTCTTATCTTTATGGAGATTAGGTTGACTGAGTGGGGCACAATAGCACAGAGCAGAAAATGAGTTTTTCTGTTTGCTTTGTTTTGTTTTTAAAGACAGCATATCATTATGTTGTCCAGGTTGACCTTGAACTCTTAAGTTCAAATGATCATTCTGCCTCAGCCTCCCAGGAAGTTGGGACTATATACCACCATATTTAGCTAAAAAAACAGTTTAATTTTGCTGCTTTGAAAGTTAAAAGCTTATGCAGAGAAGCCTGCAATGTGGGGGTGGGGGAGTGGATCTCATTGTCCTCCCCACACCTCCACTCTCATTGGTCTCTCTTTCTGACCTGTTCAGGTTCCAGCCCAAGAGACATGGGGTCAGAGTCAGGCACACAATCTCCTGGGGCTTGTACTGTGTTAAGGTTCTCTGGTAGAAATATGGAGTTGCTGACTTCTTTCTCTGGTGACTTGAACATCTTTCTGGAAATAACTATGAAGCGAGCCTTGAATGACAGATTCCTCTGTACAGGGGAAGCCTTTCCACCTCTGTATAATCCCCATACAACTTTTCTTAATGTGTATACCATATATTTTTATAGCATTTTTGTTTTTTAGAATTGATTACAAAAGGAAAGTTATTCACTATATAAAATTCAATTATGGAAATGTTTAATTTAGAAAACACACCCTCCATAATCTTGTCTTCCTGAATCAATAATGTCTCAAAGTTTGGGAAGTACACTTTTACTTATATGATGCTATTATTTCTGAAAGCACTTCTTTCCTTTCAGTACTTGAACTGATAATAAATTCATGTAACCCAGACTTCAAAAACCATAAAATAATATAAGTTAAAAAAAAAGAAGAAGAAGAAGAAGAAGAAACTTCCATACCTAGCCTGGGCTTTTTCTTAAAGGACTAGTGGTATTCACCATATGAACCTGCAAGTAAGAGTTAACCTGTCTATACCTGCATTGTTGGAGATGATACTATAATATCCAATACAATAGGATCTAACCACTGTTCTGTTAATTGAGAAAGCTAAGGTTGATAAATCATTAAAAAAAGATACTCTATCAGCTAGCTTTTAATGCTTAACAAAAACTACCTAAAACTTAGCATTTTAAAATAGATTTTGTTAGCTCTTACATTCTGTATGATGACTAAGTGGTTCCTCTGTCCTAAACCTGTGAGGTTAGGTTGAATGGTCTTTGTCTAGAATAGCCTCATTGATTTGTCTGGAGTCTCACCTGAGGTGACTCAGGGACAGTGAGTTCCCAGCAGCAAGAGAAGGCAAACTCCAATGCACATATGCTTTTCGGTGTTCCCCCAGTGTTTGATAATCTTCCACTGACCAGAGAAAAACACATGTCCAAGTGCAGAAACAAGATCTCTAGACTTCACCCTTTGATGGGGAGAGGTGGCACAGCTAAGTCACCTTGTTTAGGAGCCTGCATATAGGTTTGGAAGGAATACTGTGGTCATTTTAGTGTATAGTATATAACACACACACCTCAACACATTTTAATTTAAAATTCATTCACCTTTTGACAGACAAAATCTTTTCTTGTGTACTTTAGCTGATTGAGTTTTATAGTCTCTTGCTTATTTAAACATCCAAATGAACTGAACATACCTATGGTTTTTAAACTTTTGTTTCTTTAGAAAAGAACAAGGCTGAGTGGTGTTGTGCACATTTGTAATCCCAGCACTCAGGAGGCTGAGGCAGAAGGATTGCTGTGAGTTCAAGGCCAGCCTGGGCTACATTTGAGTTCAAGTTCAGCCTGAACTGCATAGCAAAACCCTCTTTAAAAAAAAGATTGTAAAATCAATGAGAGAAACAACCAGAATGAGGAATTCATCTAGATAATCTCCCTACATTAATCTGTCAGTGTTTCACCCATACCCAATTCAATTGCAGTTTATATTTTTAATGACATATTTTGCCCTCATGAGTTTTTTTATAAAGAGACCAAAACCTGACAAAACAGAATAAAGCCAATCAAAACACAGCAGTGATATGGTACAGAACTTCAAAACAGGACAGTAGGAAATCAACAATGGCGATCATAATGTATCTTGCTATCTTCACAATAGTTGTCCATACCATCAGACATACCAAAATGAAACAAAACAGAATAAAACCAATCAAAACATAACACTGAATAAAATAAATCAGAACAAAACAAAACAGTGAGAACAATACTGCACATTGTTATCTTCAAAATAATTGCTCAGGTTACCAGACGCAGGAATAAAATAAAACAATAAACTGGAGTAAAACATTGAATTTCAAAAACAAGGCAGGAGGATATCCCTCCACAGTTGACACAGTGTACACTGCCATCCTCCAAGTGGATGCCCAGACCACCAGCCCCAGGCCTGCAGAGTCAACTAAACAATGCAAGCATCAAGCTGTTCCTTTCCCCTCAGTTGCTGTCATCTCACCCTGAGTCCTCCCAATCAGCAAGGGGTAGGGGTTGGGGGGGTGCTCTGCTGCTTTTTCAGCCTGCACCCTGAAGTTCCTCTGCTGGCTGAGGCTCTTTCTGATCAGCATGGCCGCGCTTACTTCACGAGAAGGCATCGTTTCACTTCTCTGACCTCATGAGTTTTAAAAATCATTTGACTTAGTTTTTTGTTTTAAATTACATACTTCTTTTCACTCGTATTTTATAGAGTTGGCCAACATTTAATCACACTGCACAATTGCAATAACAAATTCAGTCAACCTGTGGTTAAGCTGTTTGGGAACAAGGATAACTGTTGGTGAACATTCAGCTTGTCCTGGTGGGTGTCCTGGAGCAAGCCAGTAGACTAAAGCATTTTCCAGAAGGGACTAAGAGTCTCAGTTTAGTGAAAATTGGAGCTGAACTTCTATTGTGCTTACCTAGTAGGGTTATTGTGAGGATTAAATGTGAAAATGCCTCTAAAGTGATGAAAATGCTTGCCTACTGGTGAAAATAACCTCTGAATACTTACCAGGCTCCCAGTAAACACTCACTAATTGCTATTATCATTGTCAAGATTAGTAAAGTTGTCATTAATATTATTATTTAGCCCCAATAAGGCCCTGGGGATAGGGTGGAGAATGGTCTGAGAAAGAAAAAAAAGCTCAAGCCCAAGTGCTGTCAAGCAAAACTGGCAGAGGAGCAATGAAGGTGGGAATGGAGGAAAGGTCAAACTTGTATTAGCAGATTCAGGAGACAGAGTTTGGAAAAGAGGTGATTTGAATAAAGAGGATGGAGCATTGAGCATGTAGGTAAAAGCGAATTGTAGTTCAACATATTTATTTGAAGAATAATGATTCAGAGCAGTGCTTCCCAAATGCTGGTTCACAGACTAGTTGCTTCAGTACCACTGGGGGTGCATATTAAAAACAGAGATTTTAGCCGGGTGTGGTGGCACACACCTTTAATCCCAGCACTTGGAAGGCTGAGGCAGGAGGATCGTTGTGAGTTTGACACCAGCCTGTTTGAGATCACAAAGTGAGTTCAAGGCCAGCCTGAACTGCATAGTGAGACCCTGTCTCAAAAAATAGGACCAGGGATTTAGCTCAGTGGCTTAGGTTGTGAGTTTGATCCCCGATACAAAACAAACAAACAAACAAACAAAATAAAAACAAACAAAAAAACCCCAGAGATTTTGATTTCTTAGGTCTGTAGTTAGACCCAGGAGCCTTTATTACTAAAAGGAAGATTTGGCTGTGGAGACAGGTTTAGGGAGCGTTGTCATGAAAACACAGAGTACTGTAAGTCAAGAAACTGGGCTGGAATCCTGGGTCCAGAATTGACTTGCTGTTTAACTTCTCTGAGACTTCCTCAGCCCTCTGTCTTGAGGGTTAAGGGAGGTAAAGGGTGTGGCAGAGTGCTGTATTCCTCAGTGAGCCCCTGCACACGTGATGGTGAAGTTAGTGTAACCACAGATAATCTGTATTTGAGGCTCCTGCACCTGTTCTGTGCCACTTCCTCTCTTTCTCCTGCCTGGGCAGTGGAGCAAGAGTCTTGGCCCATATAATCCCCAATCCTTCCAATGATACAGTTCTTTCATCATGGTTATGTTTTGCAGACTCCACGGTTCTATATGTGCATATGGCTCATCATGGATATTATTTCTGCAATTTTCATTTCTGCCATATTTTGTTTTCACTGGTAAGTGTATATCTGCAATTTTAAATGACGTTTTCCCAAAATAAAACTAATAAATGTGTTCTTAATAGGAATTTAAGAAGAAGAAGAAAAAAAAAAAAAAACAGTTGCATTCTTTCTGTAACCCTACATGGAAAGACAAGAGTTATAATGTGAACCTCTCATTTCTTCTAGTGCTGCCTGCGTCTCCTCACACCCTTTCCTCCTTCCCAGCACAAGACAATATTTTCAGGGTAACGAGTGTCACTGAAGCTTAATTGAATCTGTGAGGATAGATTCCCTGTGGAACAGTTAGAAGACAGGGCGTGAAGGCTGACCAGAGCAAGTGCCTCCATCTTCCCACCTGTGGTGAAGAGACGGAGCAGGGTGCTGGGCAGGGAGCGAGTTCACAACCAGGAAGAATGGGTTTGAGCACTGGCTTACCCCTTAGTTGCTGAGTGACTTTAAGAAAATCACTGTGCCTTCTGGGCCATTCTCTTTGTATTTTTCCAAGACATTGGTTTTTGCTAATTCTTGCAGGGCAAATGCTACGGATTGCAAATTTTAAGGTAGAAGAGTGAGGAAAAATCCTGGCAGGAGACAGTTAGAGGAAACTATGGTTTTTTTAGTTAGAAGAGGATCATCATTTCTTGATTCATGACTTATCCTTTAAAGGAGCAAGAGCAGGCCCTCTGCTCAAGTGAGAATTTGACTGGATAAAGTTTCTTTTTTAGAAAACTAAGTTTATTGGTACATTTCAGATATACATAATGATCATATCCATCATAGGAAATTTATGCCCATACATGATATATTTTGATTCCTCTTTTTTTTCCCCAATACCCTCCCTTCCTTTCAACCCCCACCTTTTCCCTCCCTATTTACAAAGCCTTGTTTCTATTTTATCCTTTTTTAAAATCATTTTTTTCCTTTTCCCTTCCTTAACAAAGTTTCTTTTCTGGCCACTATCTTACCTTCTTTGTTTAGAAAGAGGCCTGTGAATTTATGGGCGGTCTGCTTCCTTCTAGGTGGAGAGAGCTCAAAAAAGAAAAATTGCTCGAAGCCTCCAGAATTTTCGAAGGTAAAGTCATTTTTTTTCCTTCATCCCTACTCATTGCTTCCAGAAGACAGAGTTTACTTTTCATATCTCTGACTAGATCTGAGGGCATGTGGGAAATCTGGGTTGTGGGGACCAGGAAGAATTTAGAAAGTACTGTACGGTCAGTCCTCCCTGTATCCATGAGGCCCAGTCAAGGACTCAACCAAGCATCCTTGAAAAATGGTTGATACAAGAAAGTTACGTGGTTGCTGTTTTCATGCATTAAATGGGCCTGTGATGGTTGTGTCTGAATGTGTACACACTTGTGTTTTTGTCACTAGATCTCTGCCACTTAACAGTGGGGAATACATTCTGAAATTGTGCAAACATTATAGAGTATACTTAACATGAACGTATATCCGTGTGGTGTATGTATACACCATAGAGTGTAGGAGTGTGTGGGTGTGCACGTGTGTGATAGCTCCTGGGACCATGATAAACAAAACAGCATAATATTAGATCAAGCACAAGAGAATATTATGCAGTAGAGGTGTAAATATGAGGTGTATGGGTTTTCTGCTGGTACAACACAGCAGACTGTTTTCAGTAAACTTTTTTTATAAATAGATGGAGTACATTCTAAAATAATTATAAAAAGTACAGTACAGTAAATACATAAGCCAGTGACATAGTCATTTATTATTATCATCAAGCATATGTATTGTACATAATTATGCAACTCGCAGTATAGTAAGTTCATTTATACCAGCATCACCAGAAGCTTTTATTGTGCTCTGATTTTATGATGGGCATGATGTCACTAGATGATAGGAAGTTTTCAACTTCATCATCTTATGGGATCACTGCCATATAGATAATCCATGATTGACTAAAATGTTACGTAGCAGGTTTATGAATGTATTTTCTAAACAATACAGTTTAACAACTTCACACAGTGTTTATATTGTATGGGGTATTACAAATAGTCTAGAGATAAGGTATATAGGAGGAAGTATGTAGGTTCATTTTATATAAGAGACTTGCAGAGTCTGGTGACCTTGAGAATGCTATAAGCAGTCCCCTGAAGATATCAAGGGATAACTAAGCTACCACAGATTCTGGAGGATCCCTTACACCAGTCTTTGGACTTTGGGCAGCATCATCTAAATCGTGAGATTCCTTGGAAGATTTCAAGCATGGGCATTTATTTGTTAATATATCACATAATTATTGTGTACCTACCTTGTGCAAGGCACGCCAAGGGTGGTTGAAGATAACTGAAAACTGTAGAGGTTGGCCCAAGAGATAGGAGGGCTGACCCACAAAGACCAGTTAAAAATGCAGGCAAAAGTAGCAGTTGACACCATTGGGTAAGGCACCTAGGTCCATGACAGAGTAGCTATCGTGCCCCTTAGGGCTGAATGTGATTAGGAGGCTCCAGTTGTGGATGATGTGTGTTGGAGAATGGAGAAAAAAGGTTGCAGAGATACCAAAATGCTACTCTGAGTCTTGTCTTTGCATATAGGTAATCAAGAGATGACAAATGAGTTCAAACAGGAGAGTGATGTTAGATTTCTGTGTGAAGAGATGGAAAAATGCTTATTCAGTAGAATAACTCAGGGACTGAGCAAGTAATATAGGCCCAGAAAAGGGAAAGAAAATTAGAATTTATTTCTTAGAGGACTATGGGGATAGTCACGTAGTGAGTTATTACTTTTAAAAGCCAGTGCAAAGTCAAAAGGAAAACCAAGTAGGCAGAGAAGCCTGAAGCCTGTGCAGTGCAGATTGTCATTCCCTTTCCTAGTTCCTAGAACCTTACATAAAGTTAAAAAAATCACGAGTTAATTTGCTTTCTTATGCAAGATAGTGAAGATCCTAAGATTTTATGTACCAGCTAGCAGAGGGTTGAACTGATGATAGACGACTTAAATTGCAAGAATAAATCCACTGGACTATGAAAAAATAAGTACAGAAATGAAAGTCAGTAGTCTATTATGTTCTATGAAACTGAAGGTTTAAGCCAAGTTTACTAAAATCTCCAAGTGGCAGGGATCTCCACTCTGAGTTTCAGGAATTTTAAGATCAGTCTACTTAGGCTGTGTTAAGAAGTCTGAAGGCTGTATTCCAGGTACCTTATGATTATCAACAGTTGTATTACTAAGCTGGTGGTGCCATAAGTAGTACCATTGATTTAGTGGTATGAAAAACAGAAATGTGTGTTCTCACAGTTTGGGAAGCAAAAAGATCATGATCAAGGTTCTGGGAAATTTGGTTCCTGATGCAAACTTTCTTCATAACATATAGATAACTACTTCTGACTTTGTCCTCATGCCATTTCCTCTGGATGTGCTTGAAAAGAGAAGTGTACTCTTTCTCTTCTTACAAGAACACCAGTCCTATCAGATTAGGGCCTCAGTATTATGACCTCATTTATCAACTTAATAGCAGTATTTCCAAATATAGTCACATTGAGCGTGAAGGCTTCAACATAGGAATTTGGTGGGCGGGATGCGGAAATTCAGCCTATAACAGTAACCCAGGCAAGAAACAATTCAAGCATAAAAGTGGTAAGGAAAGCATGGAAGGGGAAGAAGTTTGAAAGGAAAATTTTAAGAACTGTATAAAGTTGAATGGAGGTGGCTATAATGCCTTAGAAAAGGTACTAAGTTAACTCTCTCCTGCCATATTGAAATGGTCATAAGAAAGTAGAGAATAAATTTTTAAAGTTTCCTGTTTTTAAGAGTTACTTGTTGCCTGATTTAAGCAGAAAGAAAATGTGTTGAAAGACTACTGAGGAATCTCCAAGAGATTCCTAGAAAGTATAGGACCAAGTTTAGAATCAGAGAAGGAACAAGGAAAATTGGACAGAAGCCAGGACCTCAGTAAAAACCACAGCAAAGATCCCTTCAGGTTGAGGGGAATATAGTCTTATACATGAAACACAGAGTGCCACATCTTTCTCCATAACCACCTCCACGATGAGCATGGACTCCACACCTAAGGATGCCATGTCTTCCATCAGAAAGCATGCAAGGCCTCTGTCTTCTGTTTTATGTAGTTTCCTATGAAGTCTTTAGTTTTCTTATCTTTGTTCCCATGCAATCTCTGCCTTCCTCTGACTGCTTTTGAAGATTGTTCCTTTTGTTAATGGGTATTTGTAATTTGATTATGATTTACCTTAGGTGACTGTGCACACCTGTACACATGTGCATATATTTGTATCCTGTTTGGGGTTTGCTGAAATTCTCAGACCTGTGAAAGCATAATTTCATCAAACTGGTCACATTCTCAGTACTTCTTCACAAAATTCTAAGCCTTTCCTCCTCCTCACTGTTTCTGGAATTCCAATTACTTAGATATTAGTATGACATTACCGGTATCCCTTAGGTTACTAAGACTCTGTTAACTTTTATTTTAGCCTATTTAATTTTTTCCTTCATTTTGGATAAAGTCAATTACTGTGTATATTAGTTTTTATTGCTTTATAATAATTACCTCAAACATTAAAACAACATAAATTTATCATCTCACTGTCATAGGTTAGATGGGTCCTCTACTTAGAGTCTTACCAGGCTGCAATTGGAGTAATAATTGGAGCTTCAGGCTCATCTGAGGGTAGGGTCCTCTTCCAAACTCACTGTTACCAGAATTTAGCTCGTGATAGTTGTATAACTAAAATCATCCCTGTTTTCTTGACAGCTGTTGACAGAATTGCTCTTGTCGCTAAGAAGTGATTCTTACAGCCTAGTCACATGGTCCATGGCAATTTACTTCCTCAAAACCAACACAAGAATATCTCCCTAGTCTGCTGTGATGGACTTTTATATAATTTAATCATGGGTGCAACTATCCCCTTGCCTTTGCCATATAACATAACCTAACCAAGTTTATATTCCATCATATTCACAGGTTTTATCCCCCTCAAAGAAAAGGGGAATTATTATATAAGGAATATACACTAGAGGTTAGGAAACTTGCAGGCTGTCATAGATTCTGACTCCCACACTTTATTCTCAATTTCATTGATGTTTTCTTCCAGAATATCTTACCTGGTGAAATTTTAATTTCAAATACTGTATTTTTCATCTCTAAGTTTCATTTGGTTCTTTTTAATACTTCCATTTCCTTCCTTGTGTTCATGTTTCCTTTAAATATGCAAATATGATTACAGTAGCTGATTTAATAGTCTCATCTGATAGTGCTATCATTTCTATTTCTATTATCTAATCTGGGTCATGCTTTCTTATAAGACATATAGAAAACAAATAGCAAAATAACATAATTCCCTCCTTATTAGTAATTACTCTAGTTTGATCACCAGTACAAAAAAAAAAGTAATTCCTCTAAAAGAAATGGATAAAACTCCTGTGATAGAAGTTGGCTGAGTAGATTTAAAAAGCATGATCCATCTACTATACATGCTAGCTAGAAGAGATTTGCTTTAGATCCCAAGACACAAACAGATTGAAAGTTGTAAGATTTTATGATTAACTCATTCCATGCAAATAGTAGCCAAAGAGAACAAGGGCAGTTATACTAATAATGAGATTAAATAGACTAAACCAAAATGTTCTCTCAAAGGAAGAGATGTGGTTGCTGAAAACTATAAAATTTTACTGAGAAAGAATACCCAAATAATGGGAGTAGTATATCATGTTCATAAGTTAAAAAATGTATATCATAAAGGTATTAGTTGTCATTAAATTGACCTACATACAAATTCAATTCAATAAAAGTCCCCTTTCCTCCTGTGAAGTTGACAAAAAATGAAGTTATAGATGCCGTTATTTCTTCCAGATTGAAATATACTGTGGAAAAAAGTAACTTTGGAGTTTTGGGCTTCTTTAGATTCTCATTTTTTTCTAGGTTTTTTTTGGCTCCACAGTTCCTCAACATATTGTGAACTCTTCAATAATTTTAAGATGTTTTCTTGTTTTTGTGTATCATCTAGTTTTTAATTCTTTTATAAGAGACTTTGTCTCAATTTCCTAACTCCATTACTAGAAGTAGCTATCTATTTTTTCTATCAGTCAGAATAGAATTGTTTATTCAGCACTTAATATGTGACAGACACTTCTGAGCAAGCAATGTATATAGTGGCAAGCAAGACAAAGTCTCTGTCTTTGTACGGTCTCAATCTAATTGAGGATGTGTTCATTTTTATGATTAAGTCATTTGTAACCAATGCCTATGAAACACATAAACATTGGGCAAATATCAATTTTTGGCTTCTGAGACTTCCATGGTAAGCTAGAGTCTTATGCTAGACTCTTAAGTACTCCCTAGCCCCAGCCTGAATTGTAGGGCCATAATGAAATCTGAGGGAGGTGGGGAAAGCATACTTGAAAGAACTTGAGAAGGTAAGTGAGGTGCTAAAATTTGAAAGATGACTTGGCTTTACACATGACTGGCAGGCTTGGAGAAGAGCTGTCTCAGGAATCTGTATTTGTGTCTTTTCCATCCCGTAGATGAAAGTTTAAGTCTCTCAGTGGAACAAATAGGGGATCAAGAAGCTTCACAATTACCTAAAAAGCCTTCTACCAGAGTTGAAGAACTTCCTTGGACTCCAGGTTTACCTGGTAGCAGAAGGAAACACAGAGACACTTCCCATTTTGGAGAACCCCTTGAGAAGAAACCAGGATCTACCAAGATCGCTTTCAACACTGTTACACCAGTGGTGCCTATGAAGGACTTTGAAGATCGCCAAGTACCCAACTGGGAGGCTGCTGGCGAAGCTGCCCCTCAGACTACATTACCCACCGCAGAGGCAAATAAATCAACAGTGCCCTTCACAGAGGGCCCCCATCCTGAAATACACCAAAAGACACCCATATTAGAACCTTCCAAAGAATCCCATGCTACATCAGACATCCCGTTATATGATGTTATTTAAGAAGAAGTAGCCACACCTCAAACCCTTCTTCCTCTCTGTGTCTAAGAGTAGTGATGGTGAGGAGTGGTAAAAAGGCACATGGAAGGAATATTGAGGCTGTCAGGGGCACCATTCTGGTCCAGTCTTTCTATAAAGAATGCATCTTACAGGGCAAGGAGAAAATAATGGCGTGTGGTCTTGGAACTGGAGATGGTTGTTCTCTGGATTAACACTTTCATAGTATTTTCTGCTAAAGAAGTGGCTGTGGCAAACATCAACATCAAATAAAGGTAATCTTTCAGAAATCCAGAAGTTAAATGGTCTATTCTTTGGCTCACTCTGTTACCTATCACTCAGGCTAATGAAGACGGGGATGGGCGCAGTGGGGATGCCATCCTAAGCCAGGGAATGAGAGATGACATGAGTATGAGTCAGGTCAAGGTTTCATCTAAAACACACACACACACACACACACACACACACACACACACATCTTCTCTCATAGTGTTCAGTGGAATGCTTCATAGTACTTTGTGGTTCACTGATTCCCCAGTGGTCTTAATCTCATGCCCATCCAGTGGCCCTTGGCCTTTGAAGAAATCCAAAGCAACATCATGTTCCTAAATCTATATCAATTTGAAAAAGACCAAAGAAGGCAAGCCCAGGACCTATAATGTGAAAGAAGTAGTGAAATGGGATAAAAATGGAATATTTAAGAATACATTACTAATAAAACCCATGTACAAGCTCTAGAGTCTGTCCTTCTAGTTGACATTAAGAATTAGATATTGTCATTTCCCTCAAATGAGATTCAAATATTAATATTTATAAGTTCAGATATTTAAATCCTCATGGCAACAGGCAGAACATGATTAATTGTCAAATAAACTCAATTAGACAGTAATAGTTTTGGAGATCCAGAGAAAAAGTGACATTATTTTAGAATTAGAAGACATCTGAGAAAAGTTAGAACTGAATCATATAGGATTTGGAAAACAAGATAAACATGAAGTACATATTAAATAGGCTAAACAATATAAAGAAAATCTTAATAACAATCTTAAACTCTTTTTATTTTTTCTTTTTAAAAATTGTGCTAAAATGTATATTACAATGGTTTCTATTTTAATGATTTTTAAGTATGGTTCAAGGGCAGGAAGTATATTAACACTGTTGTGTAATCAATACCACAGTCTAAATCCAAAACTTTCTCAACTTGTAAAACAGACTTTGAATGGATTGAAGACTGAAACCCCAAAATGATTAGAAGAAAGCATAGGGGCAAGGTTTTTTGCCATTGACCAGGGCAATGATTTTTTTTAATATGACACCAATATAGGCAACACAGGCAAAAATAAGTAAGTAGGACTACATCAGAATAAAAAGCTTTAGCACAGCAAACAGAATGAAGAGATAAACCTACAGGATGAGAGAAAACATCTGCGAATAGTTTTTTAAGATTAATATCCCCAACTCAGTAGCAAGAAACTTAACCAACTCAATAGCATGAAAACTACCTTATTAAAAAGTGGTCCAACTATCTGAATAGACATCTCTCAAAAGAAAATATACAATAACCAACAGGTATGAAAATGCGCATGACATCACTAATCATTAGGGAGATCCAAGTTAAAACTACGATGGCACATTAACTCACACCTATCTGAATGACTGTTATAAAAAGAAGAAAGATAACCAGTGTTGACAATGATGCAAAGAAAAGAGAACCTTGTACTCTATTGGTGAAAATATAAATTAGTACAAGCATTACAAATGATTGTATGGAAGTTCCTTTAGAAAAGTGAAAAACAACTATCATGATCCAGCAATCCCATACGGGATATATGCTAAATAAAATAAAATCATTATGTTGAATAGGTATTGGTATGCATCTATTTTTTATAATAGTCATGATTTAGAAATAAACTAACTGTTCATCAATAAGATGAATAAAGAAAATGCTGTATATTTACATAATGGGACCCTATATTGGGTGATATACTATGTCCCCCCAAGTCCTCATATACTTTTTTGTTTGTTTGTTTTTGTGGCACCAGGGATCAAACTCACAACTTCGTGCCTGCCAGACAGGTGCTTAAGCCATTGAGTCAAACTCCCAGCCCTGGTTTTTTGAGGCAGGGTTGCACTATGTAGCTCAGGCCTGCCTTGCACTCACATTGTAGCCCAAGCCAACCTCGAACTCACAACGCTCCTCCTACCTCAGCCTCCGGAGTGCTGGTATTAAAACCATGCACCACCACACCCGGCTCCTCATATACTTTTGATGGGGCTGAGTTATCGGTTTGTTGTCTGGTGCGGGGATTGGCAATGTGAGTGCTGCACCCGCCCAGGGGTGGAGCCGACATACAGTGTAAATGAGGCAGGTCTTCCTCTTGCTCGCTTCTGCCCTCTTTCCCGGACATGCTTTGCTGCTTGCAGCCACCATGAATGGCTGCCCAGCCACGCCACACTGCCTTGGAGCCAACTAAGTACAGACTGAAACTCCTGAGAAACTGTAAGAAATAAACCTTTCCTTCCCTAATTTTGGGCGTCAGGTATTTTGTCTCAGCAACGAGCAAAAAGTAACTAGCACACTATTCAACTTTAAAATATATACTGACATTTATGACAACATGGGTAAACTGGGAGGGCATTTTACTAAATGAAACAACCTCTGCATGATCTCACATATGAAACCTAAAACACTCAAACTCAGAAGCAGAGTAGAATGATGATTATTAGAGGTTAGGGAGAGGGAAAAAAGGGGAGATGTTGGTTTAAGGATATGAAGTTTTAGTTGTGCAGATGATAAATTCTGAAGATCTAACAAACATACAGCAATGTGAATATAGTTAATAACAATAGTATATTAACATTTGATAAGAGGATAGATTTTTTTTTTTGAGACAAGGTCTTGCTATGCAGTTCAGGCTGGCCTTGAGCTCGCTTTGTAGCCCAGGTTGGTCTAGAACTCCCAACAATCCTCCTGCCTCAACCTCCTGAGTGCTGGGGTTATAGGCATGTGACAACATGTCTGGCTCAAGAGGATCTCAAGGGTTCTCACCACAAAAAAAGTGTCTGTAGTGTGAGGGATATGTTAATTAACTTGATTCTGGTGATTATTTCACAATGTGAAGGTATATAAAAAAGTGGACACCTTCAATACAGTATATTCAAGTTTTATATGTTATTATCTGCCCTTGGCCCCTGCTGCTCACCATTCTGCTTTCTATGAATTTGACTAGGTGCTTCATGTGAGTAAAATCATACAGTATTTGTCCATTGGTGACTGGCTTATTATGTTAGTTTCATCCATGTTACAGAATGTGTTATAATTTCCTTCTCCTTCAGGTTGAATAATAGTCCATCACATTTATATACCACATTTTGTCATTTACCCATAAATGGACACTTTGGTTGTTTGTGTCTTTTAGCATATTATCATAACTAATGCTGTAAAAAACATGGGTGTACAGATATCTTTCACGCCCCTGTTTTCACTTCTTTTGGGTATATACCCAGAAATTAAGTTGTAGCATAATATAGTAATTCTATTTTAAATTTTTTGAGAAATCCCATCAACAGGCTAAAGGTTTCCAGTTTCTCCACATTTTGGCTGACGTTTCTTATTTTCAGTGTTTTTTATAATAGTCCTAAAGAATGTGAAGTAGTATCTCATCATTGATTTTCAGTTCCCTAATGATTAGTGATAAGCATTCTTATGTGCTTTTTGGATAATTTTGGAGAAATGCCCATTTGATCATTTTTAAATCTACTTGTTTTGTCATTCAGTTTTAGGAGTCCTTTATATATAGTATTCTGGATGTCAATTCCTTATCATATATTTCCCCCCATTCTCTGGGTTGCACTTTTAGTTTGTTGGTAATGTCTCTTGAAATAAAAAAGCTTTTAATTTTGATGAAGTCCAATTTATCTATTTTTTCTTTTGTTCCCTTTGCTTTTGGTGTCATACTTTAAGAAATCATGGCCAAATGCAAGATCACAGTCATTTTGGCATATGTTTTCTTCTTCAAATTTTATCATTTTAGCTCTTAAGTCTAAATCTTTGACCCATTAAGAGTTCATTTTTGTATATGCTCTCAGGGTTAAATGTCATTCTTTTAGATGTGGATATTCATTGCTCTCAGTGGCATTTGTTGAAAAGACTGTCCTTTCTCCTTTGAATGTTCTTTGCACCCTTGTCCAAATTCAACTGACCATCTATATATGAGGGTTTGTTTTTGAGAGTCTAAGCTGTTACCCTGGTGTACATTTCTATCTTTATGTTAATATCACACCATTTTAATACTAGTTTGTAATAAGCTTTGAAACTAGGAGGTGTGCGAGTCTGCCAACTTTGTTCCTTTTCAGGATTATTTTAGCTATTTGGGGTCTCTTAAGATTCCATATAATTTAAGATTGAAAAAAAGGTCACTGATATACTGATAGTGATTACAGTAAACCTGTATCTATAGGTTTTGGGTAGTACTGAAATCTTAATATAAATCTAATCTATGAGCATGGAATATCTTTCCATTTATATGTTGTCTTTAATTTCTTTCAAAAGTATTTTGTAGTTTTAGTGTTCAAGTCTTTCTCCTGTTTAAAGCTATAGTTTGGATCTAGAATGTCCCTCAAAGACTCATGTGTTGAAGGCTTGGGCCCTAATTATGGCGCCCTTGGTAGGTGTTGGAACCTTTGAGGGTAAGGAAGGAAGATAGGTCACTGGGAATGTGCCCTTGAGGGCGATACAGTATTGGGACCATGGCCCCTTCCTCGCTCTGCTGCAGTGTGAGGCCTCCTTTGCCATGCACTCCTGCCATAATGTGCTGTGCAGCCAACAGGCTCAAAGCAAGAGGTCCAACTGACTTCTGAAATGGTGAGCTGAAGTAAACTTGTCAGAAGGCTAACACAGTTAAATTTATTCCTATTTTATTCCTTTTGATGATATTGTAAATCAAATTTCTTTAAATTTCTTTTTTGGATTATTCACTGTAAATTTTGATTCTTTCTTATTTGTTCCATTTGTTTTATTTTCTTGAATCTAAATGTTACTGTCCCCTATGTCCGTCAATTTTTCTCCTTTGTACATGAGTTAACCTTTATCGTTTTCTTCACTTTCATTCAGTTCTATTAGCTTCCATTTCACATTTTTCTGTGTTATTTTATTTCTTTTCTGAGGGCTTTTGTTTTGTTTCTGGTGTTTTGTTTCTATTTTTCATTTTTTGGTAGTGGTGAAGATAGACGTCAGAGCATTGGGCTCTATCACATAGCTAGAACCCCAGCCCTCTTTCCTGAGTTTGTAAAGTATTTGATTCATGGCACTCTTTCACATATATAATTGTTTTAAATTTTTTAACTACCATACATCAGAATATTACAATTTTTCTTTGCTTCATGGCATAATTTCTGTACATATTTTCTTGTCCAAGCTTTGTATTTTTATATACTGTGGATTTTCACAATGTTCTTGTAAAAGTACTTTGGTGCGATTTTTCTTCTTCATATTAGCACTCCATGGACCAACTATTAGCAGGGCAATTCTGTGATGTAATGGAGAAGACATTGTTGGGCACCTTTTACTTTTTCTAGTGAAGGGTACCTCCCCCTGTTACTCAAATTAAAGACAGCTTCTTTAGCATATAGGCACATTTTAGAGAAAGGTTCTACTTCCTCTTTCTGTCCTATCTTGTTGTAATCAGCATCCTTAATGCTGGGTGCAGCTTTACTTTTTTCAGAAACTGGTTCCACAGGATGCGACCACTGTCTATTGTGCCTCCTTCTCCATCAGAGGCAGTGTTCACAGCCCTGAACTTTGAAATCCCTTTTTTTTCAGTGACAGTTCACTCACTGCCAGGATTCAGACCTACACTCATTGATTTCTGTCCAGTATGGAGTCTCCCTTTCTTTACTGGCATTATCCAGATGCTGCCCTGTAAAAAACAAACAAACAAACAAACAAAAAACTGTGCTGGGTGTGTTAGCACACACCTGTGATCTCCATACTCTGGGAGGCTGAGGGAGGAGAATAACAAGTTTGAGATCAATCTGGGCAATTTAGTGACTTAGCAAGACCTTGTCTGAAAAAAAAAGTTTTTTTAAAGGGCTGTAGACATTCCTCAGTGCAAACAAAAAACCCCTCAAAGATTAGGTACACACCTTAAGGGCTACATATGACAAACCCACAGCTTGCATTATAGTGAATGGGGAAAAGGAGAATCATTTCCTCTAAGATCAGGAATAAAACAAGGATGTCCATGTTCACCAGTCTTATTCAAGTACCATTGGAAGTCCTGCCAGTTACAAGTCAAGAGAAAGGAATAATAGGAATCCAAATTGAAAGGAGGAGCTTATCTCATGAGCCAAAGGCAGCCAAACCATTCCTTCCCATGAGCCAGCTGGTACAGGGGCTGGGAGGCAAGAAGAGCAACTCCCCAACCCCCGGTAAGCAATGGGTTGATTCAGAGGAAATCGGGCTAAGATGATAGCAACTGAAAAAAAAAAAAGAAATTACTTAATGCTTGCATTTGATTGACTTTGCAGGCCTAAGGCTGGTGGTCTGGGCTTCTATTTGGAGGATAGCATTATGTATTGTAGCAACTGTGGGGGATTTCCTTCTGTCTTGTTTTTGAAATCCAGTGTTTTGTTCTGTTTTACTGTTTTGTTTTATTCCTGTATCTGGTAACCCAAGCAACTATTTTGAAGATAACAATATGCAATGTAACAACCACTGTTAAATTCCTATTATCTTGTTTTGAAAACCTACATAGTTATTTTTTGTTGTTGTTGTTATTGTCATTTTGCTTTTGTTGTTGTTTTGATTTGTTTGCTTCTTGATTTTTCTGTTTTTTTCTTCTTTAAAATAAAAAAAGAAAGAAGGGGGTTAAATTATTTGCAGATGACATGATTCTTTATATTGAAAAACTTAGAGACTCCTCTAAAAACTATGAGAACTGATAAATGAATTAAATAAGATTGCAGAACACAAAATCAAGATCAGTAGTTTTTTCTTTAAATACACAAAACCATAACAAGACTGCTAAGAAAAAAATCAGTGTCACTCACAGTAGCTAGAAAAAAATTTAACCAAGGAAGAGAATTATCTCTACAATGAAAATTATAAAACACTGATTTAAAAAATTGAAGAGGTCACAAAGAGATAGAAAGATGTGCCATGTTCATTGATTGGAAGAGTATTATTAAAATGTCCATACTACCCTAACTGACCTATAGATTCAGTGTAATTCCTATCAAAATACCAATGGCACTCTTCACAGAAAAAGGAAGAACACTCCTAAAATTTGTACATAACCACAAAAGACCCCAATTATCCAAACTATTTTTCAGCAATAAATAAATAAAGCTGTAGGCACTATGATACCTGACTTGAAAACATACTACAAAGTGATAGTAACCCAAAAAGTGTGGTATTGATGTAGGAACAGTTGTGTAAGCCAACAGAACACAATAAAGAGCCTAGACATAAATCCACATGTTTACAACAACTGTTTTTTTTTTTTTTTTTACAAAGAAAGAAAGAATATACATTGGAGTAAGGAAAGTCTCTTCAATAAATGATACTGGGGAAACTGTGCATTCATGCATTGAAGAAAGAAATTAAATCTCTCTCTCTCATCATGTACAAAAATCAACTCAAAAATTAACAAAGGGTAAAGACCCAAGACAAGTAGAAGAAAACACAGAGAAATGCTTCAGGACATTGGTTTCAAAAAATTTCGTTTTTGAATCTGACAACAAAAAAACAAACTGACAAGTGGGGTTATATCAAACTAAAAAGCTTGTGTATAGCAAAGGAAACAACAGAGCAAAGAGATAACCTCCAGAATGGGAGAGAAATTTGAATATTATTCATCTGAGAAGTCATTAATTTCTAGAACATATAAGGAACTGAACTCAGTAAATTAAAGATAATCCAATTAAAAGGGGGAGAATAACCAAATAAACATTTCTCAAAAGAGGGTATACAAATGGGTAGTAAGTATTTGAAAAAATGTTCAATACTGATTGTCAAGCTAAAACAAACCAAGGAAATGTCATCTCACCCCAGTTGAATAGCTGTTTTCAAAAAGACAAAAATAAGAATGCTGGTAAGGACACAAACCAAGTAAGGGAATTGTCATACACAGTTGGTATAAAAGTAAATTAGTACAGTCACATAGAAAACAGTACAGTGATCACATTCAGCACTATAAATAGAACTGTATGATTCAACAGTTTCACTACTTAGTATGTATCTAAAGGACCTGAAATTAGTATGTTAAAGAAATATTTGCACTTACACGTTTATTGCAGCACTCTTCATAATAGGTAAGATACTGAATCAACCTGAGTGCCATCAACAGATGAATGGATAAAGGAAACATGGTATACGTGTAAATAGGATATTACTCAGTCATAAAAAAAATGGAATTCTGTAATTTGCAGCAACATTGGTGGAATGGAAGGACATTATGCTAAATGAGTCTGACGCAAAAAGACAAAAACTGTATATTCTCGCTTATATCTGTAAGTTAAGTTGATCTAAAAGAAGCAGAGGATAGAATGGTGGTTACCAGATCCTAGGAAAGGCTTGGAGGAGAAAGGGATGGGAAAAGAATGGTTAATTGGCACAGTTAGATAGGAGGAAAACTTATATTCTATAGCACAGTAGAAAAACTATGGATGGTAATTATTAACATTTTGAACTTTTTCAACTGGAAGAAATGATATATGTCTGAAGTGATAGATATGCCAGTTACTCTGATCTGCTCATTACACACTGCATGCTTGTATTGAAATATCACACTGTACAATTACTGTGTCAATTAAAAATAAAAATATATTTTTAAGAAATGTTAGTTTTCAAATATTAGGGAACTTTCCAAATATCTCCTTGGAGTTGGGCTGGCACTCTGGTGTTGGAACTCAGGGTCTTGCCCACATTCTACCACTGAGCTACACCCCAGCCCCAAGGTTCCCAGATATCTTTATTATTATTTTCTAATTTAATTTCATATTACCAATGAACATCCTTTGCATGACCAAAACCCCTTTATGTTACTGTGACTATTTTTATGCCCAGGATATGATCTCTCTTGGTAAAAACTTTTTAAGCAATACTGGATATTTAATTCAGGGCCTTCACACTGACCTACATCTCCAGTCCTTTAAATTAACTAATTAGTGTTTTGTTTTGTTTTTTAATTTTGAGACAGGGTTGTACTAAGTTGCCCAAGCTGGGCTTGAACTAATGATTCTCCTACCTCAGTCTCTTAGTCCATATATATTTGAAAACAATATATTCTATTATTGGATAGAGTGTTCTTTAAATGTGAGGTCAATAATGAAATGATCTTTGTTGTTTCTGGTAATATTGCTCTAAAATTTACTTGGTAAGATATTGGCAACTCTGACGTTCTTTTATGGTGTCTCATAATGTTTTTCTATTTTTCTTTTTCTTGTGGTGCTGGGGACTGATCCCAAGCTTTCATGCATGCTAGATGAGCACTTTATCACTAAGCTATATCCTAGCTCATTTTTTATTTTGCAACAGGGTCTTGCTGAGTCGCCCAGACTGGCCTGGAACTTGTGATTCCCCTGCCTCAGCCTCTGGAGTAAATGGAAATACAAGCATGTGTCAACTTGCTCTGCATTCTTTTCTTTTTAATCTGTTTGTGTCTTTATAGCTAAAATAGCTTCTTATAGGCAGCATCTAGTTAGATCTGGGCTTATCTCCTTGGATTCTCCCATTTTTATTTGGGCTCAATTCCTTACTATATTGTTAACACTGAAATGATTTTAGCAAGGTTTTCATTGTATTTTGACTACTTTAAAGTTTGTCTTAAGCAGGAGGTTATGCTGCAATTCCTTTGCTCTTTATTACTAGTTTTTCCATCAGTAAATTAGTTAAAAAGTATTTATTGAGCACCTAGTGTGCAACAAACATATATTGGGTATTGGGATTATAGTGGTAAGCAAGTCAAAGTCCCTCCTCTTAAGAAACTCACATTCTAGTGGAGGAAAGTGTTCATTTTTCTGTTTACAATTCTTTGGAAGCACTATGTATAAAATGTATAATCTTGAAGCCAGGGTTAGTCCCTCCCTTCCGAGAGCTTCCTTAGTAAGCCTTAGCCTTACACAGTGACCTCTTTTTGTCCTTGGCAAAGCTGGAAAACCATCCATATCTTTGCGCAAAATCTTGGGGCTGGAAGCCTAGAAGAATGAGATAGGGGTTAGGTGGAAGCAGTTTTAACACTTGAGAAATGGCTATGTGTTCACCATATTGCAAACAAAAACTGGCGAAGTTGACACTTGAAGAATCTATGCTAAGGGCCGGGAGTTTGGCTCAGCGGCTTAAGCACCTGCCCTGGCAGGCGCGAGGTTGTGAGTTCGATCCCCGGTGCCGCAAAAAAAAAAAAAAAAACTGAAAAAAAAAAAAAAAAAGAATCTATGCTTGTCTTTTCTATCCCCCACGGACACTGAGGAAACGGCACCTGAAGAGAAAAATAGTCATGGAAAGCTCTTGAACTCTGGCCACCTTCCAGTCAGCCTAGATCAAAAAGACCCTCAGATGCCCCAACTCCCTCTATTTCACAGCAGTCCTTGAAGAGATGGTCCTCAACCCACCAAGACCCCTCCAAAGGGAACATTTTTGCACAAAGGTGTGTCAAGAGGAAAATCCAATCATCTGTGCCCCCAAAGACATCAGTGTCACAGTGTCCCCTAAAGGGAGTATCAAGTCACAAACCACAAGTATCCATCAAGGAGTTTATTATTCAACTAAGGCTTGCAAAAAGAACTCAAACCACCAGTGTCCCCCAAAAGGAATGTCAAAACACCAGTGCCCACCAAAGAGGACATTCTTTTGCCAGGGCTTGCCAAAAAACAAAAACAAAAACAAAACAAAGCAAAACAAAACCAAAACCAAAACAAAACAAAAAAAACCACCCCCAAAAGGAATGTAAAGTCACTATTGCTCTACAGGGATTTTATATCATCTGATGTCCCCCAGACAGAGTGTCACACAATCACCATTCCCACCCAGGAGGTCACCAGACTCCTTACAACAGAGACCCCTCTATGGTGGAATCCTCCTGGGAATCTTTTAACACGATACATTCCTCCTGTCTTCCTCCTATGTCTTCGGAGAAAATTTAGCTATACCTTGCATCCTTACTCTTCTCTGTGCCTAAGAGTGGGAAGGGTGAGAAGTGGTTAAGAAAGTATAAGGAAGGATCAGTGAAGCTTTTGGCAGTACCATTCTGGTCTACAAAGAATGTCTATCAAGGGGCTGGGCAAGTAGTGTGCAGTCTTGGTTGCTCTCAGGGTTTTACAGGGTTGTCTCATCTTAACACTTTCATAGTATTCCCTGCTTTAAAAAAAGTGACTGATGAACATCAACATGTAATAAAGGCACCCTCTCAGCAGGCCAAAAGATAAATGGAGTATTTTTGTTCCTCTCTAATCACCTAAGAAGGTGTTGGGTACATTAGTGACACCATTTTAAGGTGGGAAATGAAAAAAGAGCAAATATCTTATCTCACACACATTTTTTCTGGACTAATATTCAGTGCAATACTTCTTAATATCTTGTGGTTGGCTGATTCCCCAGTGAGATGGTGGGCATGATCCCTCTCAATAAATAGCTTTTGTCCTTGAGGGGAAACTAGAGCTGAGAACAAACGTCTGAGAGCCCAAAGTTATCAACAATGAGTTCAGTTCCGCTGTGTGATCTTTACACACTTACACCCCTGCTGTGGGCCTCAGCCTCCTTGTCTGCATACTGGCATGGGGGCATGTCACTGCAGGGCTGTCCTTCTGGCCTAGATGGATGGAGCAGGATGTCTCCCTAGACAGCACGTTGTCATTCCAGAAAGTGATGCCATCTAGTTTGGGGCCTCCTACCCTTCCCTCTCCTTTACCAGCAGCTGGGGAGACCAGGAATAACACTCCCTGGGGTGTGGATAGGCACACAGGTCTGGGTGGCCCAGACACTCGAATATGTAAGGGCATGCAAGACCTGGTTCTACTGAAATAGCAGGAGGCCTTCAGACAGATCACAAACACTCCCACCTCAGAGGGATTCCCCATTGTCCTGGCTCTAGGCAGTCATCCTAGCCACTGCTCAGAAGATGCCCCACCCAAATCATCCCTGCCTATCAGAAGCCCACACCTCCAGACTGACTCCAGTTATGCCCAAACTCGATTGTCTCATCCTATTCACAAAGCAACATTTCACAGGCCTCCAGTGGATTCATGATTTAACCCAAGGCAGTGTTCTTGGCATTCTTGGATGTGTCTTGATGAACTAAGACATCTCTAGCAGGGTGCAAGGGCCATTCTGGCTCCACTGACCCTAGTTAATACCCAGAGGCTGATTTTCCTTCTAGATCCTGAAACCATGACACTTAGTTCCCCACCTCTCAGACTGACATCTAGTTCCCCCAACCCTATCCTAGTCCTTGAAGGTCCCTTTAAGCCACTATTAAGAATACCTTGGGCTCAAGCACTCTAAGCCCCATACCAACACCAGCTTGGCCAAGCTGGCACAAAGCAAGGAAGTAGTTACACAGACCACTCCCCGACAGGTCCCTCTCTTGATCCCATACTCCCTCCCCCAGCAAAAAAGCTATAGGGCCAGAGGGTGAAACACATGCTTTATGCCCTGAAATGATCAGGGAAACTTGAGCAAAGGCCCAGCACTCACAATGCAATATACAAAAGTGTTCTGTCCTCCTCACCCCAGCTGAGGCTGCTTGACTTGGAAGAAGTAACCCAGTTCGTTGGATTTCAGAGAGTCCTGCTCAATGCACGTTTGGTTCAGTTGTTCCCAGTATTGAGAGATACTGAATTACTCTGTCCCAGTGGTACACAGAAAGTCAAAGCAGGTATGGAGCTGGTCTGAGCATCCAAGGAGCACAGGCTGTTATACTGGGAAGGCCATGGCCAGCTAGGGTGAAAACCAACCCAGGTGCCAAAGATGGACAGAGGGAAGTTCTGATTTCAGTGGAAGACAGGTCAGAGGCCCAACAGGCGTGGTCACTGCTAGATGGCCAGCCCAGCCTCCTCGCCTGGATAGCAGAGGTCTTCCCCACCTCCAGGGGCAGCTGATGGACCTGAGCCAGATGCTTCCCAGAGGCACAGAGTCATAGTCTCCTCCCCCTGTTCACTTGCCGCTCCTGGAGCCCCGCTGTTTGCTCATGGCTGTGAGCATCTGGCTAATGTAGGAGGTCAGGAGGTCATCCATCTTGTAACCCTGCAAGCAGGAAAGAAAAGGAGTAGAAAACAAAGTGAGACACGACCAGTCACTCAGACCTGGGCTCAACTCCCAGGATGAAGGCAAATCCTACACTGCGCATGACTCAGTCTCCCTATCTACACAGGTGAGGAGTTAGACTCAGCCAGCCAGTTGGCTTAGATTCTAAGCTATCTGACACCATGTTAAGCCACAAGCTTGTAATCCTTCAAATCTGGGATGCCTCCCTCTAGGAGTGACTGTAAAGGCCTCCAGATGAGCACAGTCCAGGAGGTCTCTTTGCTAATGGTTTGGCTGTTGAATTCAGGAGCTAAAGGGCTACAACCACAAGCTACTGAAGTAGTAGTTGTTGAATGAGGAGTCTGTTCCTCGGCCCAGAATAAGTCCCTTCCTCAGACCCATGCCAAGCCTCAAACTGACCTGACTTTGGTCCCAACCTAACCTTGACCCTGACACCTTGGCCACATCACACACTCTTCCTATGTGTTTCAGGGGCTGGGTGGGCAGCTGAAGCTGCAGGAGAGGCAGGGACCCCTGCCAGGCCGGCAGGGAAGAGCTCTCACCAGTGATGTCTCACAGAGCAGTTTGCTCCCGCGCACCAAGTTCCCAATGGTAATGTGGAAGTAGGTGTTGCCGCTGCTCCAGTTAGAGATCTTGGTGAAGGGGTGAGTGGTCAGGATGTCCTGGGAGAGCAGAAAGGGCATGAAGCTGCATAGCAAGCCTCACTGTCCCCAGTTCTAGCAGACAGGCACCACTCCATGGAAGACCTTGGGTCCTCAGAGGAAAAAAAAAAAAGTGCAATAGGGAGAGACCAGCTCTGCATGGAGCTGCTGGAGGAAGCAGTTGCCTCCATGTCTTGCTTTGGACCAGCCAGGTGGACAACCAGGAAAGTCCAGGAGGTGGTTGGGTACTTTGAGTGAAAATCGGAAATTTGAGTGGTCTTAGGGAACTGACTCTGTGGACCTGGAGGAGATGGCCAGGGAGAGTTTGAGGAAGGAACCAAGAAGAAAACAGGACAGAACCTCAAGGAACAGAGTGTACGTGGGCTGGTAGATAAGCCACAAAGATGTCTGAAAAGAAATGATTGAGAGAGATAGAAAAAACAAAACAAAACCAAACAACAACAACAAAAAGTGTGGCACATGAAACCAAGCAGAATATGCTGGTTATTAGTGCTTTTCGCCTTCTGGGGACATAGTACGGTTGTACTTTTTGGTCCCCTTGTCATGACTGCTGTGGCCCTTAAACATGAAGCTACCCCAGCATAGGCTGCCATCCTGACCAGCAAGGGCAGAGAGCATTTTGGAGGAGGAAGTAGCATGCAGCAGCCAGTGGGGCTGAAAGGCCAAACACTGAAAGGAGTTCACAGGATTTAGCACCAATAAAGCCATTAGGAACTCTAGGAGGGCAATTTTGGTGCAGCAAATGAAGGGCAAGGGAGCAGACAAGGCAATCATGGACAACCTTGCAAGATGCGAGGCAAGAAGGCTGTTGACTAGGGATGGTGGCTAACAGGGGTCATGTCCCGGACAACAGAGAAGCCCACCCTCCTCCCCCACTCACTCTTTTGCTGCTCACCTTGGTCCTGGGATCAATGAGGCTGACCCCATACTTGTTGATGGCAATTAAGAGGATCTCAGGGAAGTTTGGCTCTGTAGTTTGCTAGCAAAAAAAGGTGGAAAAACCATCAGGTGGAGGCCAAAGTAGGAAAGCATTTAGGGGCATGAATGAAACCACCCAAACCTACTATCTACCTGGTGCCAGGGTACATTCTGCCATGTCCTCAGTGCTGCCCCACATTCCTTTGTAGGTCCCTAGTAACAGGCCCTTCCCTTCTATCTTTCTTCTCTAGGAGTCTTTGCTATGTTCTTTCTCTCAACCTAAGATTTCTCATCTATAAAAAGCCCTTCTTGAACTGTTGACCTGCCTCCAGCTACATCTGTCCTCTGCTCCTTGCACAGCCAAGTTTCTCAAGAGCCCACGTCCTCTCACACCAGCCTCTTCACCACTCTGCCTCTGGTCATGCCCCTCAGCTCTGTCCTCCACCTCGCAGCTGGAACAGCCATCCAGCCCCACTGCCCCTATTCAGAAGCCTCCAAGGCTCGTTGCCACCTGCAGGAGGACACCCAGCCCCAGCACCTACTTGCCAGCCTGCCCCTACCACCGTCTGCTCACTTTACTCTTATATTCCGGTACACTCAACTTCCTGCCGGGCCATCTAGGACTCCGCCTATGCAGGCTCCCTGCCAGGCACGCTCCCCAGAGTCTCCCTGGAAAGCACAGTATCACCTGCTCCAGGAACCCTACCCAGACCACCTCCTCAGTCTGGTCAGGGCCTCCTAAACTTTATCACCTTTGTGAAGGCTTCCACTGGCACAGCACAGGCCACCCTCCAGCCTTCTGGTTTGTCTGCATGTCTTCCTCACAGCCAGGCTGACCCTCTGGTCCCTTCCTCTCCAGGGCTGAGCCCTTAGTTAACACACTTAACTAGATCAAGGCTAAGGGTACTTTCTTCAACAGGGAAGGCATCCGAGGCCATCACTGTTTGTCTCAGTCCTAGGGAAGAGTCTTGTGCTTTATCATCCCCCTCTGCCCTCCTCCTTCTCACTGAGAAACACCCCATGGCATACCTTCACCTCAAAGAAGGCGGAGCCGAAGGTGGGCCACTTGAAGATGAGCTTCAGGAAGGCCAGCTTGGCCTCCTCCTTGGACTTTCCTGCATGCTTGTTGAAGTAGGCAACAATAGACTATGGAAAGAGGTGGGTCAGGACAGACCACTCGCAGCCCTCCTCCCACCTTTCCTGCCCACTTCCTGTCTGCACTGTCAGGGCCAGGCATAGGACAGGCAGTCCCAGAAAGCCAAGGGCGTTCCCGTTTTATCCTGGCTAATGGACTTCTGATCTCCTTTCTCTCCCCTAGGAAGGCAGGCCAGAGGTATCAAGTAAAATCAAGTCACCCTGGTAACCAGGACAAATTACTATCATGTAGTCATTGAATCCTTTGCAGGAAGGACTAGAGGACAAAGCAGGTGAAAGCAGAATGGCAGGTGGTCTTAATCATGCATAGGAGGCACAACAGGCACTCCCCCGGGCTGGTGGCCAGACCCACCACCTGGAGTTGTGGTGCGCCTACAGACCCTTTCCTTTTGCCTCCCCCATGCTCACTCACCCGCTTCCAGTCATCAGGTGAAATCTGTCGGATGAGGTCCTGGGGTACCAGCTCCCTTAGCAGCTTAGGGATACTGGGGAAGTAGGATTTGTCTTCCTCAAATTTGACCCTGTAGATCAGAGCCCCCAGCTGCAGGACCTCCTCTCGTGTGCACTTGTGATATCCTCGAAGATACTTGGGCAGCTCCTGCCAGAGACAGAGCCCGTCACAGGCATGGAGGGACCTGGAGGGAGTGGGCTCCTCCTTACCACCAGAAGGCCGGGAACTGCTGCCTTACCCCCACATTTGGGCCCATCACCTCTCCAGCCTCAGATGATACTGCTCCCCCCAGAGTAAAGCCACAGGACAGGAAAATAGCAATGTGTCTGCACAGTTTCCACACTTTACCATTTCAAAGTATGGCCATGTCATAACATTGTCTACTTCCCCTCTTAACGGTCCAGTGAGGTTAGCAGCCCCCCTTCACAGATGGAGAAACTCAGTCCGGACAGCTAGTGGGCCTGGGACTGTTCCACACCTCTTCTCTCTGGTATCTGCCCTCCCTTGGAAAAAGCCTGTCAGTCTGGCCTCCTCCTATAATGTCCCCTTGGGATTGGCTGGTTTCATCAGCAGTACTGACTCTCCTACCTCCTTGAACTTCTAGACCCAGAACCAGAGCATCTGAGGAGGGGGAGCAGACTTAAAGCAAAGTGCCATTGTGGCCCACATGGCTCCCTGAAGTCATCTCATACACTACTATAAGCGTAAAGAAACTAAGACTGGCCTAAGGATGCACTGCTGATCACAGGCCTGTGTCAGCCACTATCCATCCA
Organism: Dasyprocta punctata; assembly: GCA_004363535.1. NCBI lineage: Eukaryota > Metazoa > Chordata > Mammalia > Rodentia > Dasyproctidae > Dasyprocta > Dasyprocta punctata. The sequence continues at coordinate 13,443 of RJWM01004344.1, read as the reverse complement.
CCTTTCCATCTACCCACCCACCTACCTACCGACTCATTCATCCACCTGCTGCCCACTGATGGGTCACAGATGGCCTCTGCTTTCACAAAGTAGAGTGAAACTGGTAGCATGTGTAGGCAACAGGAGCAGAGAAGTTGCGGGCTGCTCACCTGGTAATAGTGGAAGATGGAATCAGCCATGGGGTCTTTGCCTGGCACTGTCGTGGTCCACAGTTTCTTCATAAAGAACACCTGGTAGGTGAGCGAGGGCACGATTCCTATGGCACAGGGCAGCTGGTCACCCAGAAAGTCCCAGCACAGAGGGCGCCCAGTGCTAGACCTAAAGGAGCCTTTGCTTGGGCCCCACACACGTGGGCCTGGCAGCATGGCTCTGAGCCAGTGCCTGCCCTCTCTGGGCCTCAGAGGATCCCAGAACCCAGCCTCATTACCATCTTTGATGGGCCGTGCTTTCTTTATCCAGTCTGTCAGGTGTCGAACAAAGTCAAAGAAGAAGTCATTCTCGGGGACGCTGATAACCTATGGACATGTTATTGTAGTCCATTCATTTTAGTTCAAGCAATATTGGCTTTTCTGACTCTCCCAGCCAAGTGCTCCCTTCTCCAGAAAGACCACTCACAACTTGAAGGGGTTTCCATGTATCAGACCTTTCCATATATCAGACTTTGACCTTTTCTGGGTGTAGGACCTCATAGGGGTCACCTTTGGTCCCCAGTGCCTGGCACAAGGATAGTGGCAAAGGGGGAAATAAATGTGGATGTACACAGAATCATCTGTGAGCAATTGGAGAGATCATTTAATTCCACTGGAGATGGTCAGGGACGACTTCCCTTAGGAAGGGCTCTTACAGCTAGGCATGGAAGACTTCCAGAGATAGAGGGGGTGGGGCGCGGCCTTCTGAGTCAGATGCACTGGGGCCTGAGTCTGTGCTATACGACCTTGGACTAGTTACTTAACTCTCTGGCCCCTAGGTCTGTGATCTATGAAGTGAGAATAATCACGCTGCCCTTCAAGGCTCATTTCAAAGGTTAATTGGCCCCAGCGTGGCAGCTGAGGAACCAGTGTAAGCAAATTTGCAGAGTACAAGGGCTGATCAAAAAATACAGTATGCATTTAAATTTTTAAAATTTAGTACAGTTAAAGCACATTACCATAATCACTCTCAAAATACTCTTTCTTGCATCAAACACACTTATCTCATTGTTCTTGCCACTTTCTGAAGCATTTCTGGAAGTCCTTTTGCATGACCAAGTCCTTTATAAGATGTGACCAAAAATACAGTGAATGCTGCTGGTGACTGTCATTCAACAGAAAGGCAGGCTCATAAAAACATCACGGTGTGTCCTCATTCACCGTATTCACCTGATCTGGCATCATGGGACTTCTGAATCTTCCTCAAAGTGAGAATGACCATGAAAAGTAAACTCTTTGAATTGATTCAAGATATCAAGGCAGCCATGACAGCACAAATAAACATTCAAGAAAGAGGACTTTCAGAACTGCTTTGGAAAGTGGCAGGAAAGCATGGAACAAGTATGTTGAAAGTGAGGGGAAGTATTTTCTTTTTTTGGCTCTTTCATTTTTTGTTTATTTTAAAAACAAAACAAAAAAAGGATAGAAATGATACAGAATTTTAAAAAATAGTAAGAAATCCGCTGTAGTTAATATATGGCATATTGTTATCTTAGAAGTAGTTGTTCAGAGTACAAGATTTAGGCATGAAAAAAACGATCAAACAAACAATGAAAGCACAAACTGAGGGGAAGTATTTTGAAGGGATTAATGGTGATGTGTCTTTTACTGTCATTAAAATTTTTAATTTAAGCACTCGCCTTATTTTTTAATCTTACCTTGTATATGAGAAGATCCTGGTATATTCAGAATATGCAACTCCTGGGCACATGGCTCCCAAAGGGTGTGAGCCTGTGTGCAGTGCCTCAGAAGAGAGATTCAGGGGCAGGTGCTCCCTTTAAAGGGAGCTGAAGGGAAGTAAGAAGGAGGTGGGCACAGTTGGATGTCTGATGCCAGTGCTTCTCCCCCACCCCAAAGGTCCCAGAAAATCTTCCAGCAGCTGGCAGGCAGCTGGCAGGAAGCCAGCCAATGACCCACCTTGTCTGCAATTTTGACAAAGAGGCTGAATCCCTCAGAGGACTTGAGAAGCAGCCGGGTGGCAATGTTCTGGCAGAAGTCCTTGGCCTTGGTGCTGGACTCCACCTCAAAGGCCTGGGGGATGGGGCTCACTTGGCTCCTGCAGGACTTTCCCAGGGGCCTGGTCCTCCCATACCGCTCTGGCTACACCTCCTGGACACAGGCCCCTCCCATTCAAGACACCCTCCCTCGGAAGGGCTTCTCCCTAGGTCCAGAGATGAGCACAGGAGTTTTAAAAAGGAAAAAGCAATTCCTGCCTCAGTTCCCTCAGGTCTCATCATCCTTGACCTTCAGAGCAGAACTTAGACTTGGCCTTGACCTCCCAGTTCTGCACCTGGCTGTACAAATATGAGTGAGGACAAAGGCCAAGGCCCTCAGCAATGCAGTGATGAGAAGGAGAGAGACTTGAGGAAGAGGAAAAACAAATTCCACAGTGGGGAGAGGGAAAGCAGCCCAGATGGATGAGAGGATCTGAGGGTCTAGCACATGGAGGTGGGAGAGACAGTAAGACAGCATGTTTGGAAGCTAGGACCAAGGTGGAAAGACCCTGACCACACCAAGTCAGAAGGGAGAAAGGGCGTCGGGGTCCTGCATGCAGGAAAGTGGGCTCAGGCAACCAGGCACCTGTGCTCTTTTGACATAGCCCTGACTGGGCCAAGGGGCAGGAAGATGAGGCAACAATGTCAGGGTGGCAGGTGAGGTGTTAGGGCCACCCTCTGTATCTGCCAAGGGAACCCCACCCTGTCAGAGGTGTGAGACCCGGGAGCCAGGGCCCCTCACCTCGTCTGTGTCGTCGGGGAAGTAGACCTTGTGGAAAATCTGAGTGGTTTTGTGCTGGATAGCCTCCACCTCCACCAAGTGCGGAGGGTACTTCCGGGACCCGTTTCTGAAAATGGGGCAGGGGAATGGTGGGGGGAGGAGATGGATTCGTGGAACCATGGGGACCAGGAAAAGAGGAAACCGGAAACACACAAACCCCAGTCTGCTGGCCATGCTCACTTCCTACAGTGGGGCCGCTTCACCCCTTAGAGCCCCGCGTGCCCGACCTGGGAAAGAGGATGTCAGCACCACTGCCACAGAGGACTGTGGAGGAAGAGCCGGGAGCACGGCCCGGTGTGCAGTGTGTGCGCCTCCCCAGCACACGAGGAGCTCAGGGACAGGTGTCTGCAGCTGTGAGGCCATGCTGTCATCCCTAAAGGGCTCGTCCCACAAGCTCGGTGTGGCCACTTTACCTCAGGGCTTTCTGGAGCCGCTGCAGGCAGTCGATAGCCAGCGGGCAGTGCTTGCGGGACTGCAGGAAGCGCTGCACGTGGGGCAGGAGGATGTTGCTAGGAGGGAAGAGGCCCGTGCACAGCCACAGCAGCTCCCAGCCCCGCTCCTCGCTGTACCTGAAGGAGGCAACACCACTGGGAGTCAGGGGAACTTGTGCAGCCTTGTGCTGCCCCAGCTCCTCACCTGATCTGAGCACCAGCATGGACCCACATCCCTGAGAGGCAGATGCAATTAGTGCTGCGCACAGCGTGGTCCCCCGACCCGTGCCAGACCACACGCTATTCCTGTAAGTCCATGTGGAGACAGACAGGTGTTCATGCTAGGATGGAAACTGACATACTAAGCACTCCACCTGGGTCAGCTGAGATTTTGTTGTCAAAACAAGACCTTCCCTAGGAACACGACCACCACCACATGTGGTTTATACCCTGGCAGAGCTCATGAGCTCACCCACACTGGGAGTGGCCCTGCATTAGTTCACTCCCTCAGGCACTACCTGGGCTCTTTGGGCATGGAGGGCATCTAGGAAGAGGTGGTTTTGATCTAGGCTTTGAAAGATGAAGCAAGCTCAGATGTGCACAGAAAGGGCTAAAATGTTCAGTCCAAGAGCATAGCATGAGCCAAGGCTGGATGGTGTGAACAGATCATGTGTGGTTCCAGGGTGGATGTGTGCACAAGGCGGTGATAAAAAGAGTGATGAGCTTGGGGAGGAAGGTGAGGGCTGGAGTAAGGGGTAAGGGTGGAGCTTTTCTTTGTCTCCTAGGTGACTTCCCACTCCTGCCTGGTATGGCAGAAAAGACAGACACCTTCTAGGGCCGAAAAGTGGGCTGGGGATTTAGCTTAGAAGTATAAGCGCCGGGTTGTGAGTTCGATCCCTGGTACAAAAAAAAAAAAAAAGAATCTAGGGCCCAAAGCCCCAACCCATGAGGATTTTCAGCAACAGCTTTCCACGGGCAGCCAGCTCGGCCTGAGCCAGGACTGCCTGGCCTCCCCCAGAAGTCCCCAGGGTTGCAGGGCTGTGCAGAGGCAGCTCAAGCTGGTGCTAGGTGCAGCAGTGGGAGGAGCCGGGGCTGTTACTTAGTTGGGAGACAGACTCAAAGGGGTAGACTCCCCACTGTTGGTGCTGACAGGTTGCCCCTGGGTCAAATGAGGCCCCCAGGAGTTAATGTAGCTCCCATTGCCAGGCAGAGCGCCCCCTGCCCCCAGAGGCTGCGTGGCTTACCTGATGTGGTTGTCCGTCAGCTGCTTCAGGATCTGGACGTAGGCCTCGTCCTTGAGGGGCTCAGCCTTCAGGGCCCCCTCAAAGATCTGATCAGTGAGCTCGTTGACAGAACGTGCCCTTTTGGAGGGGTAGTCGCCCATGTACTTAAGCACAGGTAAGATGTGTCAAGGAAGGATGTGTGGCCTAGTGAGGGGCACGCGGGCCGGGGAGGCAGGAGGCTACAGTCCTCCCCTGACCCTGGGCCTCAGGCTACTCAGTTACAGAATGGGCGTGATCTACTCACCTTCTCCCCCCACCACCTTCCCACAGGCCCTGATCCCTCATCCCAGGTCCTCACAACAGGCAGGGCAGACTTGCAACATCACCAGTCTAACAGTGCCACCTTCTGCCCGAGGGCTCCTCCTGGCCTTGGGACACAGCCCAAGCTGCTTCACAGGGCTCAGGAACCATTCCCTGACCCACATCCACCCTGCAAAGGTGCTGGATTACTTTGTGCCTGGGAGGCAGGCCTGCTGTGTGCCTCAAGGCCTTTGCACCGCTTCTCCCACTGTGTGGGTGCTTCACACCCATCTCCCTTTGCTTGGCTAAGTCCTATCCAGCTTTCAGGTCTCACCCCAGACACCGCTTCCTTCAGGCTGGGTCAGCTCATCGTGCTGTCCAGCACACTCACAGCATAGTTTCTGGTCAGTGTGTTGGCCTCCGGGGGCCAGGGAATGGCTCTGGTCACAGTTCTATCTCTATACCTGGCCCAGCACAGGGTACATTTCTTATTTGTCAACCAAATGACAGGGTCACAGGAAGCATTGGGGAAGGCAGCCCCTTGCACACATGTCCAGGATCCCAGCTTGCCCCTCAGGAGGAAAGAGAAATCTTGCCGAGGAGACAAGAACCCAACTGCCTTGAGGTCCCCTGCTGCTCCCCGCCAGCTCCTCCTGCCCACTGCTGGTGTGGATATCAATGAAGGCCATGCAGGCCTCCTGCGAGAGCTCCTCACTGCCCAGAATCTTCTTGAGCAGCGCCTGCTTGAGTGGCTCCCGTGTGTGGCTCCACAGCCGGTCCTTGCCTCGGGCCTTGGACACCATGACACGGCTCAGTGTGTGCTTAGGTGGGGGTCTGTCGTGGCACAAGGACAGTCAGCACAGGAGCAGGGGGTGGGGTAAGAAGACCTGCAGGGGTGAGATACCCCCCCTGCCCCTTGCCTGAAGCTGTTGTGCACAGGAACAGGCTATGCTCTTCTCCACCCTGCATTGCCACCAGGGATGCAAATGCCACTTCCTCCGGGCACCCCGGGCACACAGAGCCACAGCTGCCCATTTTCCTGCCCATCTCCCCAGCAGGACTGAGGGTGCAGCCACACATGCATACATCAGGTACCCCCATGCCAGTCACCATCTCAAGGAGAGATGAGACCCACAGAAGGGCCAGCTCGTTGGACAGAAACTGCTCCCTGCATCTCCGCCTAGGCCCTGCTCACAGGTGGGGGCTGCTGCTGCCACCCTGTCGCTGCTCCTCGGAGCTGTCACCTGAAGTAGTCATAGGAGAATTCCTCCAGTGTGTAGGGCTTGCTGCGCACCTCGGGCTCCACCGTGCGCAGCTGCAGGAGCCGGATAACATCCTGTCTCTGGTCGGGGGTCATGGTGACCAGAGCCTAGAAGCCAGGAGATGGGGCTCAGGTCAGCTCTCCACCTGAGACCACTGGGATCAACACGGTAAAGCTCAATGCCTTCCAGATTGGGGGTAGGGAAGACCACTTCCCTGGCGGGTGGACCCCATGCTCTATTGACCCTGGGAACCCTTTTTCTCCCTAGGAATCTGCAGCCTCTGCTGCCTCATCATGCTGGGCTCCCAACTGTTGGTTACCTGAGCCTGAGCTACCTGAGGAGCTGGGCTCTGGTGCTCCCCAGAAGAGCCAGGCCCACCTGCCCACTGTGCCCTCGCTCCCTCTCAGCCAGACAGAACCTACCCTATGCCAGGCCACTCTCCTCCCTTCCCTTCCTCTCAGCAGTTCCTCCTCCAATGTCATCTCTAGGCCCCTGCTGTAAGACTGTGGTCCCTTAGGGCCCCCTGGAACATCTTTACAGAAGCTGCAGATCATTTCTCTATTATGATGCCTCATTCCATTTTATAGCTATGAGAAGATGGCAGAAGAGTCTAGAGGAGCCTCCCATCCATCCACCACTGCCAGCCCACATACCACAATCTCCCGAGGTGGCATGGTGACAGTGGGCATGACGTACACACAGTCTGTGGGGAAGTCCCCACGCTGCTTGGTCCTCTCATTGATGCCATTGGCCCAGCCTGAGTTCATGACCTGCTCGCCAGTGTCATGGTCCAGGATGATGAGATCTCCCTTGGCAAAGCTGAGGAAGCCCGATTCCTCACCCGCTTCAGAGCAGAGGGGAGCAGGGCCACATGGAGGCAGAGAGAGAGGCTGAGTTGCAACATCTTTATTTGGGTTGATGACCTATAAGCCACTGCTCTCCATTGAAGAGCTGAAGCCCTGTTTGCCCCATGTCTGCTTATCTGTCATCCCGCCTCTACTTTGTCACGACCCTTCACACAGACAAAGCCACCTTCTGTGGCTCCCTGTGGCCCTCAGGAGAAAAACTAAGCTCCTGAGCCGGTAGTGAGTGGGCCTCCCTGACTCCTTCGGCTCGCTTCATGCTCCTCCTCCCTCCCTTTGACCATTCCATTCAAACCAAAGACAGGCCATTCCCGGACATCCCAGCTTTCTCTGGCCTCTGTGCATGATTCGTGCTCTGCACCCTGCTTCACTCTGCTTACTCATACTTCCTCCCCCAGCCTCTGGGCTTCCCTAGTCACTCTCTCGCCTCCCTCCCCACTGAAGGTAGGGTCCACACTCTGGCTGGGCCTAGGTGGCCCAGGAGACACTTAGTCAGGCCAGTCATTATGCTACTGTCATTTGAAGGCAGAGGATTTCAGAAAACACTGAGGAAGACCCCTGATCTGATTTGAGAAGGCTACAGGAGATAGATAATGAGGGACCCGAGAGAGGGAGATGAAGGTTCCCCATGGGGCACATGAAGGCAGAGTCACACTGTCTTGCCCAGTGTCCGAGGAGGGCAGTGGCAAAGCACAAACAGCCCTGAGTAACAGCCAAGGCCCAATCCTATGGTCTGCCTGACACCCCCAGCCACCCGTGCTGGCCACCACTTACCAGGGTTGGGGTTGTCCTGCAGGGCCACCACATACTTAGACCTCTTCCGGAGCCCCTCCAGGAAGGTGACCACCAGGTCACGGATGTCCTCAGCATTGCTGGATGTGAAGGTGTACTCATCCCCCTTGATGGTGGCCAGCGTGAAGCTGGGGGCCGTCAGTTTTGCTCCCCTGCAGGACCAACACGGAGAACAGGGCCCAGCCGAGGTCAGTCCTGCCTGGCCCGAGTGAGTCTCAGCACAGCCCAGATCAGAGCAGCCCAGCGAGAGTAAGACACGGCACTCCCTGAAGGAGACCAAGGCCAGTCAAGTGAGCAGTGCAGCCACGGGAGACGAGGCCATCAGAGCACAGCCTGGTCTGACCCAGGAGACGTGGTCAGGTCAGACGCGTCTCAGTACCAGACAGCCATGGCCCTCGCATAGCCCACGTTGGTCACATCCCCTCTCCTCTCTGAGTCCCACTCACCCTTCAGGTCTTAGCCTAGATGCCACTTCCTCAGCCTCCCACGCCTCTCACAACACTGTCCCTGTTCTAAAATGGCCTGTTCAATAACTGTCTCCTTGCTCGACTGAGTGCCAAGAGGACAAGCACTGTCTGTCACCACTGCATCCTATGTGCCTGGTCAGAGCTGGACAGGGCCCAACCCAGGCCCCAGCAGACACAGCCCTCATGGGACACAGGGACAGCGCACTCTTCCGGGAACCTGTGCCCCCATCCTATGTGTGCTGCATTTTCAGTTTACAGAGAGCTCTCCTACATTTAGCCCACTGTGTCTGTGCTCCATGACCCACGGCAGCAACCTGCACCCACTCCTCCCTGACTCATCTGTCTGTGCTCCACCCCCTCCTACCTGCTGCTGGACACGGCCATGATCTCTGGGAAGGACAACTCCAGGAGTACTTGTTCCTGCTCATCCACAAAGTAGACGCCTGTCCAGTTGACAGCCACAATGACATCATTCTTAGGGAGGCTGGGGCCTGGGACAATGACAGAAGCACTGAGAGGGACACCCCCTTTTCTCCTGGGCCCACCCTCTCCCAGTTCTCATAGCCATCAAGGAGGTAGCAAGGATGAGAGTACGCTGGCTTCCAGTTTACAGATACAGAAACTGAGACTCAGAAAGCCAGGCCACCCTACAATCCAAAATCCCAGGGCAGTGGGAAGAGAGTACTGGTTCAGGAAACTCGGTGTCGGTCCCCTTCCTGCCATTGGTCTCTGTGCAGCTCTGGACAAGTGGCATATGGGGTGGGATTGGATAGAGGAACCCAGGGGTCCCTCTGGCCCCAATGTCTGGTGACTGAGCACTGGCTTGCCCTAGAGCAGATGCCCAGTAACAATGGTCCACAGCCAGTGGCCCATATGTGTTGGTGGTGGCCATACACATCTCAGCTTCAGCCAAGTGCCTAGCAGGGCTCCCACCATACTCTGAACCATCTGCTTTACAGTAGGTGCTTTAGCCATTCCAGTTTTCATCCATTTCATTTCAGTGGATGCCCTGGAGTCACTACCAGACTGTGACACTTGGTGATGTGACCTGGAAGACCATGGCCCCAGATTGGGAGCCTGGTTGAACTCCCTCCCTCAGCGACAGGGTCCATGGGATGGGGGGCTGAGAGACGCGAGGCTGGGAGTACCTGAGAATTTGTAGGCTTCATAAAACCTGGAGAAGAGCAAGGGCCACTTAAAGCGGGCATAATTGACCACATCTTCTTTGACCTTCTGGGCATCAGTTCTCCTCTGGGCATAAATTCCCTGGGGAGGACAGAGGGACAAAGGACAATGTACAAGGTCTAGGAATTAGATGTCCCTGCTTCAAGCTGGGTGATCAGGGCTATTGTACCCTGCTGTATGCCATAGTCTTGTAGCCTCCACCACCCCATCCAGTCAACATAGTGAACCTGTAGGAGGCTCTGCGTCCACATGGGTCCCAAGGTACAAGCTGGAGAAAGCAAAAGGGCCGCCCCCACTGTACCCCACCCCAGGAGCTCCCAATTCAGCAGCAACAGGAAAGCCAAGGAATCTAGTCAGTGCCTAGGATCCAGTGGAAGTTTGCACCCCTGCAGAAGAGATCAGGATGTGGCATGGGATGTGGGAATGGCTGGGGGCAGCCAGGAGGGACCACAGCATAGAGAAGCTAGGCTCCAGGACTGCAGGTGACTACAACTGCAAGAGTGGGCTTCTGTAGAAACACCCAGGTGAATCTAGGAGAAAGAAGGATCAGATCAGAGGAGGGATTGGATCCTGGAGCTAAGGAGAGTAGCGAGTGGTACAGTAATGCTGCTGGCAAGAAACAAAAGAGCCAGAGCTTCATTTCTCTAAACTATTCTCCCAAGCTCTAGTAAGGACTCTACAGTGTTGGAGTGGAATTGGCGGGATCAGAAGGAGCTTGCGGTTTGGGCAGTATGTAGACACAGGCAGATAAAGAGAGCTGTGTGTGCCATACACAGTGCCCTATTTCCAGCAAGGAGAGAGCTCAGACAGCACCACACTGGGAGCAGCGAATGTTCAGGGTGAGGGGCTTGAACATGAGCTTGTCAGCTTGCCAACCTAAACTCAGGTGTTTGAGGAAAAAATATGTATGTATGCAGAGAGAAAATCACGAAGCAAGTGGTGCTAACAATGAGAATTCAGGTGAAATGTAAGCAGCAGTTTTAAGTTTTTGAACTTGCAACTTCTCTCTGTAGGTTTGAACTGATTTAAGAATAAAATGTTTTAGACTGCACTTTGCCTCCACCTCAAATTCATCTGTTGAAGTCCTAACCCTCCAGGAATGAGGTGAAGCTAAAGCTCTTTAGGGTGGGTCCTATGCCAGTAAGTCTAGTGTAGTTAGAAGAGGGAATTTGGGGGTACAGTGTAATCCCAGCTATTCATGAGGCTGAGACAGGAAGACTGCAAGTTTGAGGCTAGGCTGGGAAACTCAGACTGTCTCAAAAAATAGAAAGGACTGGGGATATAGCTTAGTGGTAGAGTGCTAGCCTAGCATGTGCAAGACCCTGGGTTCGATACCCAGCAGAGAAAAATGAGAAAGAAGAGGAGGAGGAGGCGGAGGAGGACGAAGAGGAGGAAGGGGATGAGGAGGAAATCTGGACATAGATATTCATAAGTACAGAAGAAAGACCACATGAAGAGAGAGGGAGAAGTCAGCTATTAGCAAGCAAGGAGAGAGGCCTAGGAAGTAACCAGCCTGATCCTGGATTCCCAGACCCCAGAACTGAAATATGCACTTGTGCTGTTTGAGCCGTCCATTCTGTGGTGCTTTACTAAGGCAGCCCACACATCTGCTCTCTGCAAGAGCCCCGGGCACAGGGAGACACACACACACACACACACACCAAGGAGCTGCGGTCCAGAGAGACAGCTCAGATGTGGGTTCCAAAATGGCAGACATTGTTTCTGTCGCATTCATGACTGTGTCTCGAGGGCTTGATCAGGTGTCTGGCATCAAAATAAAGTGAACACATGAACAATGACACCCAACACAGGATATGCCACATGCACGTTTCACATGTCACATGTCATGATCATAATGAACTCTGTGGCAGTTGGGTAGAGTGTCAATCGCACTGGCTTTGTAATCTACCTTGGGGATTGGTGGAGCACACTTCTAGGTGGGTCTGGGTGGATTATGAAGGTGTGATCTTGGGCATCTGTGTCTGTTCCCTCTCCCCTTCTTCTCTGGTGCTGTCCCCTCAGTCTGCTTCTTGACCACCATGAACTGATCAGCTTTCTGCCATGATGTTTCTGCCTTGGAGCCATCTAACCATGGACTGAACCACCTTAAAATGTGAGGGAAATTAAATCTCTTTTCTTTAAAGTTATGTGTGTCAGGTGTTGTGTCCCAGCAATGAGAATGCTGACTAATACAAACCCCAAGGAAGGCAGAGGGATAGAGGTTGAAGATGGAGACTGCAGCTAAATAGAAGGCTTCAACAGCTGGCCAGATGCAAAGAATGAGGGGGAAACAATAGCAAAACAAATAACAAAAACAAAGACAGAGAGATGGCAGGGTGGACATACTTCTCTTCTGGATGGGAGGGTAGGGTCATACTGGGCTGCAGATGCTGGGGCAGGACATGTTCTGAGCAAGTGGGCCTGGTGGGAGTTAACCAGGGAGGTGAGAGTGTAGACAGGGACAGCATGGGGCTCCAGATGAGGGAGAGGAATGTGGTGTGGCAGATGGGAAGCAGGGGCATCTGTGGAACCCTGTAGCAACTAGTGCACAAGTCTGCTTTGCCACAGCAGGGGCTTGGAGATGGGTCAGCTCCCAAAGCTAGTATCCCAGCCCCTTCCCTACCTGGATGCCCCTGCTCTACTTGAGCAGGCTCCATAGCTCAGGAAGGAACTATTTACATTGGTCGCAGGCTTAGGGCTCCAAGCCAAGAGTGTGGAAGGAGCCTGTGCCTGAGTGGTCAGGCAGGAAAGTGGTTGGGATTCTTTTAGGAAAAAGAAATGAAAGTTTCCTAGACACTCCCTCCCTCCAGTGCCACCTCCTCTCTGGAACAGCAGCTCTTGGGAAACACAGCATTGTAAACAGCTGGTACAAGACCAGGGGATGTCACCTCAATATCCATGGCCTCGGGGGTTCCCTCAGCCAAGAGAGGGGAGATAGAAGACAGGTGTGACTGATGTTCACGGTAAAGAAATAGCTGCAGGAGGCAGGAGGTCCAGCAGCTCCACGGAGAGACACCAGTTGGGGGGAACTCTGACCTTGACTGCTTGAGTCTTGATCCCTCCTCCAAGTCCTCTCCTGGTCTTCCTACCTTCTTGTGGGCAGCAATAGCCAGCTGGGCCCACTTCTCGAGTGTCTTCAGGGGTGTGATCTCGCGGTCAGGGATGTAGGTGGGCACAAGGTTCAGGAGGCGCTCCAGGATCATTTCAGAGCCATAATCCACGAAGTACTGCTGGGAGGCCAGCTCAGCCAGATCGTCTTCCTAGGGAAGGAGACCATAGTCATGACTGTGGCCCAGTCCTCTTAGGGAAGTTCTTCTAGATGACTGATGGTCCAGGTCCTCTCTGTAGGTCCGGGACGCTACTCTTTGGGACCCTGTGTTCTCATTGCTTCTTGTCTGCTAAGGAGACCTGTGAGCTTCCGAAGGGCAAGGCTGGTCTCCTGCCTTCTCCTGGGTCCAGCTGTTGTACTGGCAGAGCCGGACTCTGACTGGGGCAGGTGAACTGATCCAAAGAGGCTGGCCACTGCACATTCATTCCTGTGTGACAGCAATCGGGCTGCTAAACAAGAGAAGATGTGCCTGTTCTGGAAAAGAAGAGACTCGGAGAGCTCCAGGGAAGGTCAGAGTGATGGGTGATTCACCGTTACCATCTCTGTCATCAGTGCTGTCCATCTGAGGGATAGCCAAGACTACAGAGTGCCAACTGGGTACTGGACACTGGCCTTTCTCTGCCTGGGCTGGTGAGTGACAGCCAGTGATGCCTCCTACATGGGACTCCCCAGGGCTCCAGCAGCAGGGACAATACAGAAAGGGTCTGGCAGCCTTGAAGGCAACAGATATTTTCCAGTGAGTTTCAAGTATCTTAGAATTTTAGCAAATAATACAGCTGAAGTAGCACTTGATGACTGAATATTAGTTTATCATCACCTATGCCACCATTAGCATCACTACCACATTA